>PVJS01001178.1:0-103647 GCA_004027185.1 Glis glis | reverse complement strand
GAGAGAGAGAGAGAGAGAGAGAGAGAGAGAGAGAGAGAGAGACTGGGGAGTGAACCCAGGGTCACTCTACCACTTACACCCCCTACTCTTTTTATTAATTAACTAATTAATTAATTAATTAATTAATTTGGTACTGGGGACTGAACTCAGGGGCATTCTATCTCCGAGCTACACCTAACCCTTTTTATTTTGAAACAGGGTCTCGCTAAGTTGCTGAGGCTGGCCACAAATCTGTGATCCTTCTGTTTCAGCCTCCCAAGTACTGGGATTATAGGCATGTGCTACCGTACTTGGTCCTTTTTTATTTTGGGGGGTACTGTGGATTGAACCCAGGGGTATTATACCTCTGAGCTACACCCCCAGCCCTATTTTATTTTTTACGTTGACACAGGGTCTTGCTAAGTTGCTGAGGCTGGCCAAGAACCTGCAATCCTCCTGTCTCAGGCTCCCAAGTACTGGGATTACAGGTGTGCACCACCACGCCCAGTTCCTTTTTATTTATTTTTGAAACAGGGTCTCACAAAATTGCTACACACTGGCCTGGAACCTGTGATTCTCCTGCCTCAGCCTCCCAAATACTGGGAGTACAGCCATGTGCCACTGTGCCCAGCCTCATATTTTTATTTATTTAAAGAATTATTAGAACATGTTGGATAAAAGAAACATTGCAAAAACCAAACTCTACATTTAATCAAAGTTTACTTCTAGGACAAAATTGATCTTTTATGGTACAGGGGAAGCGTGACAGTGGCTCCCGAGGGACAAGTTTTGTGCTCGAGTAGAGGCAGAACCCAGGAAGGGATTCAGAAGGTCAGAGCTGCAGGGACACGTGTGCTACCTCCTATGCTTTCAAGTTTCACAGCAAAGTTCAGACCTGAATAAAATTCGAAGCTATGACACGGAGGCGGGCGGAGGAATCTCCAGTCCTGGCGAGCAAAACGGGAATGGTTCTTTCCACACAGTGAGTTGTTTCAAGTTTACTCAGTTTATGTTTGGGAATATACTGTGTAATTATCATTTTCAACAATTTCAAAGAAGCCTGGAAGACCTAAGAAAAAGGAGATAAAAACATGAGCTGCTATAACTGGATTTCACCAAGAGTAAACGTGAAATTCATTGGTAGCAATAAATACTTTCATGACATCTTGCCTGAAGAACTGAAAACGGCAAGCTGACAACTGCTTCCTAAAGACAGCAGGCACATCTAGAAGACAGCTGCTTACTGCCGTCAGAGAGCTCGGCATGTCCCTTGCCACCAGCCACCTAACCCTGCTCACGGGTGAGCTCCTCTGCTAACGCAGCCAAGGGTGGAGCTGTGCAGTACTCATTTTTAAGGCCCACGCGGAGTTAGAAAAATGCAGTAGCAACTCCCAGGTTCCTCGCAAACTGGCCGTTCATTGGTGGTGGGGACTCAGGCCTCTGCACATGTGTTCTGAGGACCATGGACGAGCCGATGCTGTGCACGGTGCAGGGAGTGAGCAGAGGGCAGCCGCCTCCTGCCCTTCAGCCACCATCAACCCTGCAATGTGTTTTTTGCTAGACAGCCTTCGTTCCTAGTTACTCCAGGAGCTGGACTGATGGCTGCGTCAATGACTGGGCTGCCTCTGCTGCTCTGGTCTACTCTGGAGTGGCCTGTGACCTGGCGCCAGTAAGCTGAGGGGACTCACCGAGGTCACAATGTCCTTTATGGCTCTTCTGATGAGAAAGATGGATGCTCTCAGTGCGTTCTTTAACTCTTCCTTCGGGGTGCCCACAGGCATCTCCATCAACTTCTTACACAAAGCGAGCAGCGCGTCCTCTCGGCAGGACCACGTCTTGGAATAGGCCCCGGCGACCTGCCACGAAACAGGAGCCTTGCTTTGCTTTTGGGGGTGGCACGTCCACCACTTGCGCCACCGCCCTCCCAGACTGCGCGACACTGAGATGCGATTCTGTATCTTAGAACTAAGAATCCCTTCTAGTACCAGGCCTCTACAGAACGTCACATTTACAGAAAGAATTTCTCTGATAGGGAAGATTTAAGACCGTGTGAAAATACGGAAAGTATAGAAGCTCTGCAAAGAGAGGCGTTTTGAAGCTAAGGGCCGGGGAGCCCCAGGCCCACTTCTGTGAGGGGACACCATCGCCCTCTGCTTTGCCGCACTTGCTCTGGAATCAGCTGCTGTTCAACACGAACTCTGTGAACACCAGAAATAACACCCAGACTAAAGTGAATACCTTTCATAAAATTTGAAATCTCAGCTCCTGTTTTTGCAGTTCATATAACTGATAATTAACACAAAGCTTTCCAAAGAGAAATCAACATTACAAGCACAAGCCTCAGGCCGCTTCCCTCTTCCTTCCGTGTGAGTGTGCACGTACACACGTGTGTAGCCATTTTTGTTTCTTACCAAGGTTTCCCCTAACGCGTCGATGGCGGAGCTGGCTTCTCGCAAGGCCTTCTCGGTCAGGGGCTCCGGCTCCCCTGGAACAACGCCTCCCCTCCGAGCGTCGCTGCGGTCTACCTCACTCCCTTCGGGCTCTGCGGCCGCTTCTCCCTGCTGCTTGCGAGTGGCGGGAAGAGGCCGCTCGTCGTAGGGCAGGGTGTCCACCTGCAGGGGAGTGGAGGGGGGAGGAGAGCACTGTGGCCTCCGAGGGACCTTTCCAGGCCTGTCCCCTCCCCCAAGGGCAACACTCGCCGCAGCTTTCTGCTCTTACTGGGTGGACGAATGGTCTGAAATGTGTTATTTTGCTAAATATTGGTATCATCAGATTAGAATAACTTGTATAACCAATGGGATATAACTGGAAAAGTTAGATGAGGCCTTCTATTCCTTTATAAACTCACCATAGATGTCATTAAAAAAGCAAGAAGACTTGGTCTCAATTACTATTTACCAGCAGTGATTTCAGTTCAACCGACAGAGATTTTGAGTAAAGGTTATTACTTTGTTTTCTCTCTGACAAGATCACTTCTTAGTTTATTGCTTAGAAGTAAGTACCAAACCTAATTTTAATAAAAGTGGTCATTATTCAGTGGACTTAGACTTAAAACAGGTAGCCAAAGTCAAAGAATCTTTAAACAAGCTTCCTCCACAGTGTCTGAGACCCTGGCCAAGCAGCTGCCCGCTCTGTTCATCCATTACTCCAGGAAATGCTTCCTGGGCACCTAATCTGCGCCAGGCACTATTCTTGGTGCCCCATGAACAGCAACGAACAACATGGACTTCCTGCCCTCAGGGGCTCAGGCCTCACGGGGAGACAAAGGTACGCAATTAAACAAGCAAGACCACAGCAGAATTCTGGGTAATCCAGTGGTCTAGAATGAGGGAGAGTCCTGACTCGTCGTTTGAAGAGGTGTCACTGTGAGACTGAAGCAGATGCGGCTATCCATCCATTCTTAACACTTACTGAGATTCACGGAGTGTACACTATGTGTGCAAGTGGGTGTCTCGTGTTATAAAACTTACTCAGGTGTACAACACTTTGTGATGATATACAGGGAAGATTCCCGTGTACACTAAGTTGAAGTGGTCAATAGAACATGAAGATTGAGTTTCAGAGGAGACGTGACTGGGTGTCACTACTCTGAGATGGACACGCAGTGGACACCCTCTGGGGCACAGGTGGCACCTTTCCTCCCCTCCCGCTGTGTGAAGCTCTGGGAAGCCCCTCCTTTGATCCTGGCCGCTGCTTCAGAGGCTGGTGTGTGTGTGATGGAGGCTGATCTAACTGGGGTAAACTTGAGGATGCTGCTTAGGACAAGACATGCTCTCTCTTCAGAAGGCACGAGGTGCCATCAAGACAGCAACCAGCCCTAGGGTGACATGGAACTAGAGATAAAGAGTTGCATGCTAGGTTTCCATGAAATTGTTGAGCTACCAAATCAAACTAACCCTGGAACCCACATGATCTCTGATGTTCCTAGTTACAACTGCCAATAAAACTCCCACCCCCGTTTTATTTTTTATTCTTTATTTCGAAACAGGGTCTCAGTAAGTTGTGGAGGGCCTCACTAAGTAGCTGAGACTGGCCATGAACCTGCGATCATCCTGTCTCAGCCTCCCAAGTACTGGGATTATAGCATGTGCCACCATGCCTGGCTTTCTTTTGGGGGGGATGCTGGGGATTGAACCAGCACCATGTTCTACCTCCGAGCTATATCCCCAGCCCTATTTTATTTTTTATTTGGAAACAGGGTCTCACAAAGTTGCTGAGGCTGGCTTTGAACCTGTGATCCTCCTGTCTCAGCCTCCCAAATTCTGGGATTATAGGCATGCACCACCATGCCTGGCAAAACCACCAGTTTTAATTAGGTGTTCTGCTACTTACAACACAAGTTCTAACAGGCATAGTAATCACGCATAAACTTAACTGAGTTGCCACATGGTGTGTGTGGTTGGCATTTTACAAATATTCTCTCTTGCCCCTTGAAATGATGCTTTAGGCAAATGTTTATACGTTTTTTATAGAGCACAACGGAGGCTCAGAAGGCAGGCGGCCGGGTAAAACCACAGGTGAGGGGTGGACACAGGGAGGGGCTGCGCTGACTGGCTCTAGTTGGTGGTGTTCTGCTCGGGCTTCCTCCCCTCTCACTCCAGAATGCAGGGAAGGGGGACTGGCCACGTGGGGCCCTTGGGCACTGGATCTGCACCTGGCACAACACAGGTCCTCAATAAATATCTGTGGAATAAACTGTTCCACTCTGAAGCAGTTACCTACATTGCTCCTTGGAGGGGCTGCAGCAGGCAGTAAGCGGTCTGCTGTGGAGTGCCGCCGAGGAGGAGGGGTCAGGGGATATGACGATGGCTTCTCTTGGAGGAAAGCATCTGCAAACTGGTTTTCTGGCACCGCCTCTTCTGGTTGTGGTAGTGAGGGCACTGGCTTTTGGTGGCGAGGACTGCTGGAATGAGCCAGGGGCTGAAGGGGCAAAGTGACAGGCCTTCGCATCTAGAGGAAAGGAAGGGACATTGCTTTCAAGTGCCACAGTCACCCCAGGCCATCCGTCTCATCCTCAGATGAATGACTGGAGGAGGCTGTGCTGGGAGAGGATCCTCAGCCCGACAAGTCTCAGAGTGAAGGAAAGCTTTCGAGAGCACAGTGACTGACTCTCAGGTCCCGAGTCAAGCGGCACCCCCTCGGCCAACTACAGAACCGCTGTGCACACCTAGATCCCAGTGTGAGCACACTCACACACGGCGCCTGTGGAGACCCAAGCAGGCCGATGTTCACAACTGGGTGCTGCTGCTCACCGTCTGCATGTCAGGTGATTCGGTGTAAATGTAAGGGGCAGGATGGGTTTGGGTCACTATGCCCGGGCATGGTGCCCAAGGCCTCAGACACGGTCTCTCACTGGTGTCCCCCACTTTACCCTGCTGGGAAAGTAGAGGCATGGAGCCCATAGGCCTCTGTGAGATCAGAGGCCAGACGCAGGGGCCATGTGAGAACCGGGCAGCCTGCACTCTGGACCTGTCCTGCGGGTCTCAGGGCCTTGAGTTCCCCACCTGCTCTGGGGGCAACGAGACCTGTCTGTGCAAGTCGTTAAGAATCAGAGGCAGGGTGTCCTGCGTGAAACCAGTCGCCAACTACTGAGACCATTTGGGGGCACCCTGTGGGAAGGTGGGGTGGGCATCGTCACCTTGCATGAATGAGATGGGCTGGAGGGACGAGGGGCCACAGGCAAGTGGCACTGCCTCGGCCTTCCTGACCCCGGGCTCCTCAAAGACAACAGCACAGCAGAAGCCTGTCTGCCCTGGCACACAGGGGCGAATGCCCACTGTAACTGTTGCAGTCACCAAGCACACGCCTGACTCTGCGCAGCGCCGACCCCCACGCCCGGCCCGTGCTGACCTCCAGCTCGCAGTGCAGGAGGCCGTGCAGCTCCAGCTGCTCGTACACCTGGGCGCGGTAGCACGCCATCTGCTGCTTCTTCTCCTTGGCAAGGTCATAGTCTTCCTTCTCCACCGCACAGCGCTTCTCCACCTCATACCGCCCCAGCCGCTCGCCAACCTGTGACACAGAGCCTCTTGCTTTTTATTTCAAATTTGGATCGACCCTCACAAGTGCAAAGATGACGTCGGAAGTGGATCAGAACCTGGGCAGTGACTGATGTACATGTGGTGCAGGGAAGAGACCCCCCCACAGGAAGCTGGAGGGACGGCATGTTCCTCGGGTGGTGCTGCTTCTCGCTATCTCAGCCTGGAGACAGCCCCTCCTACCGTCGGGTCGGGGTAGTGGCAAGGGTCTGGCTCTGCGAGAGGCGGTGGCAGAGCTGGCAACACACACCTTCTGCAAATCAGCGATAGCCTGCTTCAGCTTCTTGGCATGATCGTAACGCTCCCCTTGGACAGCTTCCCGTTTCTTTTCATCTAACTTGCGTATGATCTGTGCGACTTCGGGGTCTTGGTACATATCAAAAGCCAAGTCATCCAGTGGAGAAATATAGTCAGATCTCCTGAAGAGAGAAACGACTGCTTTAGGGTGACTTTCAATATACGGGACACTGATGTGGCAGGTGGGCCCTAAGATCAGGGTTGAACAAGAGGTCATGAAAATACCCCCAGCCCATTTGTGGGGTCTCTTGCGTGAGGAAGCGGAGGCTGAGAAGCCGGTGTGGCTTTCAGGTCGGGGGCCTCTCGAGTGCACGTGGCCTGACTCCTGACGCTTAGCTGGACACACGTCAGGCCTCTGAGGTTTGATGTCCTAATTCCTCCATCCAACCAGCATTCCCAGCTGACGCTGGGCGAGGCCTGGCTGGGGCACTGGGGATGTGACCGTGCTTTGCACTCACCACCTCCTGGGACCGGCCGGCCCTGGTCTGGCCTCCTGTGCCACACAGCCTCTCTCAGGCGGAGGCCCTCTGGAGACCAGGTCTGAGGGGGTGGGAGGAGCTCTGTGGGAGGCAGGCTCACTGCCCACCAGCACCCAGCTGGCAAGCAGCAGACAGCTCCTGGGCAACTGCAGAGCCCTCTACTCCGCACCTTGTGCAGATGGCTCGAGCACTGATCGCTTCCTGTGAGATTTGATTGTATGCAGGCGACAGTGAAATTACACCAAAAAATGGTGGGCAAATTTGAAACTCTATTAAAATTTAAATGTCCCATCTTTTCTTTACTGAGAATCTGCTGTCAGAGAGGAGGGACCAGGTATTGTTTTGAATTTCTCTCTTCCTTAGACCAGAGCACCTCTGGAATGGGGCCCTGTGCTGTAATAAACACTGTGTCCCAAGATGCACCGGGGAAAGGGAAGGTGAGGAAGGATGGTGCAACAGGGATCTCTAGCTCCCCGACTCGTGACCCTCCAATGGTCCTTCCACTGGGGAAAAGAGAGGGAGCAAAGTAGCGTGAAGAATGATTTAACAAGGATGGAAGGATTGGTAAAATTGTGTTTTGCATTTATTTAGCTTTTGAAATACCATTAAGTAGAGTTGTGAGTAACTGATAATTTTGGCCAATTAATGCCTTTGAGCTGGGCACATGCCTGTAGTCCCAGTACTTGGGAGGCCGCGACAGAAGGATCGCAGGTTCAAGGCCAGCCTCAGAAGCTTACTGACGAGGCCGGGTGTGGTGGCACACGCTTGTAATCCCAGTACTTTGGGAGGCGGAGACCGGAGGATCCGGGTTTGCGGCCAGCCTCAGCTCTCTCCCTCTCTCTCTCTCTACTTAGTGAGGCCCTCCGCAACTTCATGAGACCCGGTTTCAAAATAAAGTATAAAAAATAGGGCCGGGGGTGTAGCGCGGAGGTAGAATGCCCCTGGGTTCAATCCCCGGTACCGCAAAAAAAAGAAGAAGCTTATTGAGGCCCTCAGCAACTTAATGAGACCCTGTTTCAAAATAAAAAAAGGTCTGGGGTGTAGCTCAGCGGTAGAATGCCCCTGGGTTCAATCCTCAGTACCAAATTAAAAATCCGAATCCCTGAGTTTCACCTATGATCTTGCCTGTGCCAGCACGTCAAGGGACTGCTGAGGGCTTCTTCCTGAATGAACGTGAGCTTTCCGCACCACCTGAACACAGAACCCAAGCAGTCTCTGCAGTGTCACGCTGCGAAGCGCTAAGTAACAGGGTGGCCTTCGTCAAGGCGTACTTAAGACTCCAATCAGTGGCGCACCCAGCTCTACACTGAACTCAGATGTGCCCAAACCCCCAATCCACTGGAAATGACAGGCACTCTGGTGATTCTGAGGAAGGTCATGGAAGTTTCCTGCTGGGGTGGGAGGCAGGGGCAGGGCTCTTACCCAGCGTAAGTTCCTTCCAGGGCTGGATCCTCAGGGTTGTGCACAAGATAATGGTCAATCAACTTCTCTCTAGAGGTCTTTGGGAGCAAAGCATCTGCTTAGAATCTCAGCAAACATGAGACAACACAAAATCTTAACTTCACAATTATTTGACAGAAAGTTGTCGGCAAGATTCAGTGATCCTAGTCTTTTGGAGGGGCAGCTAAAATTCTTGAGTCAAAAAAACTTTAGTGAACTACAGCTGCTAAACTTATTACTAGTCAGTTTTATAAAGATTTTAAAAATGATACTTTTTGTGATGAAAATATGAGTCCCCCCTGTTTGAAACACACTGTCTTCCTTGGGAATTACATCTCCCAAACTTACAATATTGCTTTCATCACCGAAATCTGCAGGGTCTCCGATGATATTTATTGCAACCAAAGCAACCTATGAAAAAAGAGTTAAGCCCACAGAAATTAAGTATAAAATGGTTGACATACCTTAAACCCTTTATAACAAACTCTGACCTATACTGTTATCAAATGGGATGATGCATATCAACGTGCATTAATAAAGTGTTATTTTCAAGTAAATTCTTGTGCCGGGCGTGGTGGCGCACGCTTGTAATCCCAGTACTTTGGGAGGCGGAGACCGGAGGATCCGGGTTTGTGGCCAGCCTCAGCTCTCTCTCTCTCTCTCTCCCTGTCTCTCTCTCTCTTTCTACTTAGTGAAGCCCTCCGCAACTTCGTGAAACCGGTTTCAAAATAAAGTATAAAAAATAGGGCCGGGGGTGTAGCATGGAGGTAGAACGCCCCTGGGTTTAATCCCCGGTACCGCAAAAAAAAAAAAAAAGTAAATTCTTTTGGGGGCAGTACTGGGGACTGAACCCAGGGGCATTTTTACCTCCGGGCTACACCCCAGCCCTAGTTTTTATTCTTTATTTTGAAACAGGGTCTCGCTAAGTTGCGGAGGGCCTCACTAAGTAGCTGAGGCTGGCTGCGAAACTGATCCTCCGGCCTCAGCCTCCCAGGTACTGGGATTACAAGCGTGCACCACCACACCTGGCTTAAAGTGAATTTTATAAATTAGTTTTCAAATGCTGAACCAAGTAGCTATTTTAACGGTTTAAAGGATGTTAATACAATAAAAGCTAAACACTCCTAAAATTTTAACATAGCTTGAACCATCCATTCAAGGCTAAGTAAGGAGGTCATATCCATACAATCTTGGTAAATTGACAATAAAATGAAAACCTAAATCAACAAAGCTTAGCTTCTTCCGGTCACTGGGCATCCCTTTGAGAATCACGGCAGCCCAAGTGCTTAACCAGGAGACGCTGGTGACCACAGTAGATGGTATGAAGAAAAAAACCTTAAGTATCATCCTTTCAGCTGACTGTCAAGTAACGCTGCAATGGACCGGGCAATATAGTTGTGTCTTCGAGCTTTCCTTTAACTCATTTGCTCAGTACCAGAATTTCATCTGTAGCCAGGCATGGTGGCACACGCATGTAAACTCAGTTCTTGGGAGGCTGAGACAGGGAGATGGCAAGTTCAAGATTAGCCTCGGCAATTTAGTGAGACCCTGTTTCAAAATAAAAAATAAAATAGGTCTGGGGTGTGACTCAAGAAGTAGAATGGCCCTGGGTTCCATCCCCAGTACTTTTTTTTTTTTAAATTTGTTGGAATGCAGCCGGGCATGGTGGTGAACGCTTATAATCCCAGTACTTGGGAGGCGGAGACCGGAGGATCTGGGTTCACGGTCAGCCTCAGCTACTTAGTGAGGCCCTCTGCAACTTTGTGAGACCCGGTTTCAAAATAAAGTATAAAAAATAGGGCCGGGGGTATAGCTTGGAGGTAGAACGCCCCTGGGTTCAATCCCTGGTACCGCAAAAAAAAAAAAAAAAATTGTTGGAATGCTCTTGGAGGGGCAAGGGATATTATAAGTATCAGTGCTAACAAGACTGCTTGGGACACAACTGATTTTGTTTTTGTGTGTGTATGTGGTACTGAAGATTAAACCTAGGGGCGTTCTACCACTGAGCTACACCCTCAACCCTTTTTATTTTTTTATATACTGTTATTGGTGCATTGTAGCCTCGCATCATAATATAAATCACAGTGATAGTGACACACATGCACACAGCGCCTGGCGAGCTTTCTCTCAGCTCCTTCCCCATTCTCCCCCCTTCCCCATACGGGGTATTGAGATTGACACTGATGTTCTCACGTATGTACATAATGTCAAGGGAAGTGATTCATTCCTTTGTTGATCCTCCCTCTCCTCCCTCCCCTTCCCCTAGACCACCTTCCTGGCTCTACTGAAGTTTCTCCTCCATTATCTGAAGTCCCCTGGTATCCCAATTATTCCCTAGCTTCTGCATATTAGAGAAAACATATGACCCTTCACTTTCTGTGACTGGTTAATCTCACTTAACATAATGTTCTCCAGGTCCATCCATTTTCCTGCAAATGACATTATTTTGTTCCTTTTTTATTGCTGAGTAGAATTCCATTGTGTGCATATCCCACAATTTTGCAGTCCATTCATCTGTTGCTGGACACCTAGGTTGGTTCCATAATTTGGCTATTGTGAATTCTGCTGCTATGAACATGGATATGCACGTATTACTGTAATTCTTTGATTTCGGTCCTTTTGGAAAGATACCCGGGAGTGGTACAGCTTCAGCCCTTTTATGTTTTATTTTGAAACAGGATCTTACTAGGTTGCTGAGAGTCTTGCTACTTGCTGAGGCTGTCCTCGAACCTGAAATCCTGTCTCAGCTTCCCAAATACTGGGATTACAGGCATATACCACCATGCCTGGCTGACCCAACTGATTCCTAATTCATTAATCAAAAGAAAGAGTGGGGTGGGAGGGTAAGATTAAGAGCCAGCTGCTGGAGCTGGAGAGATGCTGTCTTGCTCCACACAAGCCCCCCGTTTCTTTCTTTTTTTTTTTTGTGGTACCGGGGATTGAACCCAGGGGCGTTTTTACCTCCGAGCTACACTCCTGGCCCTATTTTTTTATTCTGCATTTTGAAACAGGGTCTCACTAAGGTTGCGGAGGACCTCACTAAGTAGCTGAGGCTGGCTGTGAACCAGGATCCTCCGGTCTCAGCCTCCCAAGTACTGGGATTACAAGCGTGCGCCACCACGCCCAGCTCAAGCCCCCCCCCCCCGTTTCTACCAGGGGATTTGAATGGAACAGTTCAGAGGGTTCATCCAGAGCAGTGCTGTTCCACAGGGTAGAGTGCCAGCAACATAGCCGTGCACATTTTTTCTAGCAGGCACATTAAAAAAATTAAAAAGAAACAGGTGAGAGTGATTTTGCCAAAACATTATTATCAGGCCGTCACATGTTGCAACTGACAAAAACTTTCATGGCTTCTCATTCTTCTTCATCCTGCACCTCTGAAGTCCCACATCTTGGTGACACCGGCAGCACCTCTCACGTTCCACAGGCATGTGCCCAGGGCTGCTGGATGGGAGAGCCCAGCTCCAGAGAGCAAGAGCCATCTTACAAGAGGATGTGCAGATGTGTTGATCTTACCTGGTTATAGATGTTATATTTGTTGACATGATTTTGGTGAAATATTAGCTTAAGAAACTGCCCTACTGCATCCACGTACACTGACTTTAGTTCCCGGGCTTTGCAACCAGTCTTTTCATTATCACAGAGAGAGACATAGCTGAGGAAAAAACACACATGAAGAATACATTGACGATAAGAATGGCTCCCTGCTCTTATTGAACTCAATAGGTTTAAATAAAAGCTAAGCCTAGAATGAAAAACCTAGGAAAAATCCCCAAATTCTAAATATTGTTCTTGAAAAGCTCTCCACCTGCGAGGCAGTTGGATGCCGGAATTGATAGACATGACAACACAGCTTATTAAGCATATTTAGTAAAAGGCAGGTGTTAAGAATGTCATAAAGAAGCAAAAGTAAGGGGGCGATTTATTAATTCCTAAAGACTTTTAGGTAGAATTGGTCAGGCTAAAAGTTACCATTGTAAATTCTGAATTTCATTCTTACCCAAGTCTGCGAAATCGCTCTGCTTGGTATGGCACAAAATATTCAGGCAAGCTTTCACTAATGTAGAACTCAATTTTACTTGAAATCATGTACTGGTGAGCAAGTAACTGTAGTTTTCTTATTCGACATCTCTCCACCATCTGCAGAACAATTTCTTGTGGGAACTGGCAGAATCTGAAAGCAGATACATCCTGGTTATTCCGAGCCACGGCTGCGGAGCCCCCGGATGCTGTGCTTCCAGGCAGCAGCAGGTGCGCTGCCCGGTGCCGTGAGAGGTCCAGGAGAAGCGGTGATACTCCGCCCTCTCTGAGCTCTTCAGGGGCAGGGCCAAAAGCTGGACTTAGGGTGGGTCCATGTGCTGGCTGCCCAGCAGAAACCTACCTCTGACGGCTGAACCGATGGTTCAAGTGGAACCTGACGCTGATCATGGATGAACAAATCAGTCTTAAGGGGCTGCACTAGTGGGCAAGGCAGACTCAAAGGCTTTTTAAAGGAACCTAAGAAAACCACCTGTGTTACGGTTTGGATCTTAAATGTCCCCAAAGGCCTCGTGTTAAAGGCTTGGTCACCAGCCTGTGGTGCTACTGGAGGTGGTGGGACCTTTAGGAGGTGGGGCTCAGTGGGAGGAAGTTGGGTCACTGGGGCGTCCCCTGAGGGGGCACTGGGACCCAGCCCTTTCCTCTCTCTCTTTGCTCCTGGCCCCGTGAGGAGAACAGATTTCCTCTGTCCCGTGCTTTGCCACGATGTTCTACCTTGCCATAGGCTCAGAGCAACAGGGCCAAGTGAGCATACACCACAAGCCGTTTTCCTTGAAGGTGGTTATCTCGGGCATTCTGTCACACGACTTGCTTCTAGGATCCTGAGTTGTCAACGTTTAGGGAGCGTCTGCCATGCATGCTCAGTGCTCCGGGGAGAAACCCAGGCTGTGGCACGTGCTGGAGCTTCTGAGTGCTCCAAAGTACATAACACATTAAACCACTATATGAGAATCAGAGAACTACATCAGCCAGCAAAGACCTCACGCTGCGCTGTGCCATCACGACAGAGGCCGTACAGCATAGCGCCTACAGGGCAGTAATGACCCAGCAGCATTTAGGAACAGGACAGCGGTGGCAGCACGGGCTCCTGGGGCAAAGAAAATCTTGAAGGATGGGGGCAGTGTGAAAGGCCCCTTCCACAAGGGTCTCCACCTCGGTGTGCTCGGTGACCTGAGGGAGTGTGCTCCTGCCTCCAGCCACACCACCCCCCACACCTCTGCTCTCCGAAGGCTCTACTGCTGCCCCACACCTCACCAAGGAAGTATGCAGTCAGATGGGCTTCTCTAGGGCTCTTCCCCACAATGGAGCAGCCATCTTAACCAGATCATTCCCGTCATAGACAAACACACTCTAGGAAGCCCCACTTTAAGAGCACCATCCAGTGACCCCACATTCCTTTCCATGTGCTCCTGAGTCCTCGGCGAACATGCTGTGTGCAGTCACCATTACAACTTTCTCATGCCCCTTTTCCCTATCCTACTGTGCCCATGGATCACCCTCGTGAAGGCCACCATGAACCTCTGTGAAGCCAACTGCCATGTCTCCTTCTTGGCCCACATTGCTTAAAATGCTCTGCCTTGCCAAATGTCCTTGATACCACCCAATCTGGTCCTTCGCCCACGTCCTGGTTCCCTCCCCTCTGCAGAGTCTTTGAAGCACCCAGTGCTAGGCTCCAGGCTCCTTTGACTTCTCCACCTGGGGGTGGGGGGTGCATCTCAGCCCCATGATTTTGAAAACCCCCTGCTTGTCAACGAACCCCACCTGGACCTTGCACAGTCTGACTCCTCTACATCTAGTGGGAGAACTGACAGCTCCGCACGGACATCTAAAAGGCAAGAGAAGTTGGACGCAGACAAAACAGAACTCCTGGCCCAGCTCCGACCTGCCGCGTGGTCCAGGCCAGCCAGAAACCTAGGCCTCATCCGTAAGCTTCCAACAGGACCATGAGGCGGGGCACCAAGTGGCCCTTCCTCCTCTGCTGTGGGATCACTGCCGGGACTCAGAGCTGGCCCGCCACTCGTACTCAATGACCACCAGTGAAAAGACCGAGAAAGGGAGGAGCAGAGATGGGACCCTCAGGCAGAACAGACTGAGGCCGTGGGAATCTTTGTCTAACTCTGAACACAAATGGAACTTCCAGGGCTAGAGCATAAGAGGGTAAGTGGGGAGAACAGAGCCAGGCTCAGAACGAAGGGATCTGCTCTCTTTGTGACTTTGGGGGCATTAACAGTGACCTTTTCTAACATCAGTTGAAAAAATGCCAGGATTGTAAGAGAGAGACACTTGGGGTGGCAGACAGTTAGGCGACACGGGGAATGTACGCGGCTTGTGAAATGGACACAGTCTCTCGGAGGCGTCCACAGCTGCTTCAGGCATTTACGGTAACATTTGCGTGATTCGTAATGCAATCATTCGAAACATAAGGACAGCTAGTTACACCTGTGTGATTTGTAATGCAATCATTCAAAACATAAGGACAGCCAGTAACCTATTATTAAAAAACCCTTTATTATTAAAGGGTTTAAACTGTTTAAAAAAACTAAAATGATTGACCAAACTTTGAAGTTGTATACTTATAAAAATCCTTCAAAAAAAGGGCCTATGATTTCGCTAAATCATATACCCTTAAGGGTGGCTTGCTGTATAGTTTATAGTGGATAAAAATTACCTTTTAAGCTGAATATAAAAAGCAGCAGCACACTTAAAAAGATCGGTATGACCAGGCACAGTGGCACATGCTTGTAATCAGGAGGATTAGACAGGAGGATTGCAAGTTTGAGACCAGCCTAGGCAATTTAGTGAGACCCTGTTTCAAAATAGAAAATAAAATAAAAAAAAGGGCTGGGGGTATAGCTCGGTGGTAGAGGTCCCCTAGGCTCAATCCCCAGCACCACACACACACACACACACACACACACAACAGGACTGGATGTATCTGTCCTTACAAGGTAAACTGACAGCCAGAGCTTTCTTCTGAATAAAAATAATCCGCGATAGAGATGGCTCGCCAGGTGCTAGAGCTGTCGGCGTGTCTCATGCTCTCTAGGGGAAGTGTGTGGCTCTGAAGACGGCAGGCTCTGTGGGTCCCAAGGTCCTAAGGATGGCATGGCAGGAATATCCCTCCACCTGACAGAACCACCCTGGAGCGGTCCCCAGGAACCCCAAACACACTTCTGTAGCCACGGTGACAGCACACCTTGTCCTGTCTTTAGGACACTTGGTTTGAGGATATTTTCTTTTGCCTTCATGTGATGTGCTTGACCTCAGGGCAGTGAGGAGACCCCGGGCCAAACCCAGCATGCATCTGTGTGGTGACCAGGGGCACACGTGCCCGTTCCTCTGAAAGCAAATTACTAAAATGAGTATGGTTATAGAAATGCCATGTCAATGCATACAAGTACTATATTAGTGTTACTTTTATAAATGTTACTAAAAAGTATACCCTATCTATATTTAAGAATCTTTTCTTCAGCCGGGGCGTGGTGGCGCACGTTTGCAATCCCAGTACTTGGGAGGTGGAGACAGGAGAATCCGGGATGGCAGCCAGCCTCAGCTACTTAGTGAGGTCCTCTGCAACTTAGTGAGACCCTATTTCAAAATAAAAAATAGCGCTAGGGGTGTAGCTGGGAGGTAGAATGCCCCTGGGTTCCATCCCCAGTACCACAAAAAAAAAAAAAGAATTTTTTTTTTGGTGGTGGTATTGGGGATGGAACCCAGGAATGCTTTGCCACTGAGCTACACCCCCAGCTCTTTTTATTTTTTATTTTGAGAGAGGGTCTTACTAAGTTACCAAGGCTGGCCTGGAACTAGTGATCCTTCTGCCTCAGCCTCCAAAGTAGTGGGATTACAGGCACATGCTTCCGTGCCTGGCTTAAGAACCTTTAACCTGCTCAGTCATTGAACACATGTCGCTCCATTAAGGACCTCTATGGAAGGGAAATACAGTTGGGTGAGAATGGAAGCTGGGAGGGGCGTGGGCACGGCGGCTGGCCTGGGCGCCCTTCTCCTGCGTCCAGGTGTGGGCTCCCCCTTGTAACACTGCCTCGATGATAGGTGCATCCGCGCATCTGAGGGCAGCATTAGGAAGCTCACCTGCAGCACCAGCACCATCAGCAGTCAGGTGCTGCTCCACCCCCACCAGCTGCGTTCCTTGATTCCCTCAGAACTCAGGCAGGGAAAGGAAGTCTCCAAATGGAAAATACATTTTAATTTTTTTTTTTTTTTGCAGTATGGGAGATTGAACCCAAGGGCATTCTACCTCTGAGCTACACCCCCAGTCCTATTTTTTATTCTTTATTTTGAAACAGGGTCTCACTAAGTTGTGGAGGTCCTCACTAAGTAGCTGAGGCTGACCACGAACCAGGATCCTCCGGTCTCAGCCTCCTAAGTACTGGGATTACAAGCGTGCGCCACCATGCCTGGTTTGTTCTTTATTTTAAAACAGGGTCTCACTAAGTTGTGGAGGTCCTCACTAAGTAGCTGAGGCTGTCTGCAAACCTGTGATCCTCCTGTCTCAGCCTCTGAAGTACTGGGATTACAAATGTGTGCCACCACGCCTGGCACATTTTAATTTTAAATGTGATTTACATTCAGTTTTCAGCAAGACACAACTATAGGTTGAACTAAAAATGTCCCACACATGTATAGGTTCATGAGCTAGGAATACACCGTAACGAGGATCTGGGGGGCGGGTGGGGGAGAGGCGTGGCACTGAGCAGGTACATGAAGCCTGCTCACACACAAGCTACATGCTATGCTGGTGAAGAACGAAGACCTCTTAAATATGTAAATGTTTCAGAAATATAAAAAAACTAACTCGAATAATGAAAAATTTTATAAACATGTACAAATTTCAAGAGAACTTTGAAAGAGACTTTTTGGTTGAAGCTTGATGTCACATAAAGCAGTTAGATGCAAAATTTTTCACCATAGGTGCTCAATCATAAACCCCCAAAATGTGCAAACACAACCTCTGCATAGAAAACCGATGAGAATGTGTGGCCCAGCATGTGTAAGGAAACGGGGTTAGATGACAACAAGGGCCAGCTCTCCCTTCTTCCCTTCTGAATTTACATGTTGTTTTAAGTGCATATAGGCTAAAGTTAGAAGGGAGAAGAGGTCAGCGAGATTTCTTTTTTTTTCCTTTGGTACTGGGGGTTAAACCCAGGGGCATTCTACCTTCCAGCTACACCCCAGCCTTTTTTCATTTTTTATTATTTTGAAGCAGGGTCTCACTAAGTTACTGAGGGCCTCATTAATTTGCTAAGGCTGGCCTTGAACCTGTGATCCTTCTGTCTCAGCCTCCCAAATTCTGGGATTACAGGTATAAACAAAAAGAAAAAAAAACCTCTTCACAGACAAGATTTTATCACATTGCAGCACAATCTGACAATCTTGTGGTTCATGATGTCCAAGATACTAAAACAAGGGTTTAGAATGAAAAGAAGCCACTTGCTCTCAGGAGCCCGACAATGACCCCCGTGCTTCTCCAGCTTACCTTGGCGACCTCCACCCACTGACGGTTGGCGCGTGGATCATTAGTTCCCGGGCACTAAAGCCGTCTTCATGTCCAGAAGAGCTGACCACTACAAATCCAATCTTGTGGGGCATTCTGCACACTTGGGCTGTTTATGAGAACAGGAAAGATTTCTTTAAAGGAATTTGCTAACATAATACTTAAAGTGCTAGTTCATGCCTCACTAATGTAATTCACAAAGCGTTCAAAATTTTCCATCACTTTTGTTTTTCTGTCCAACACTTTTTATAGACACTTCTAGTTCTACTTAAAGTACCATTTAATTTATCTCGATTTCCCCAAATATTTACTCAAAAGTTTAACCTGTGTCCTGGACAGAATTGGGTCCCCCAAAGATAAGTTTGGGTCCTAACTTTGAGATCTATGAATGTGACCTTATTTGAAGATAGGGTCTTTGCAGATTTGATCTAGTTAAAATAAGGTCCTGAGGGTGGGCCCAATCCAATGTGACTGGTGTCCTTTTAAGGAGAGGGATCTGGGGTGCTCAAGGGTAGATCACTTGCCTCATATGTGCAAGGTCATGGGTTTGATCCCCAGCACCGCAAAAACAAACAAAACCCAAACACAAGTGTGTACATACACACACACACACACACACACACACTCACACACGAAAGGGGGAGGAGACACAGGCACACAGGGAGAATGACATGTGACACGACAGAGCCAGAGGCTGGAGCAAGCATCTATAAGCCAGGGAATGACATGAGTTGCTAGAAACCACCAGAAGCTAGAAGTAGCAGGAAGGGTCCTTCGCTAGAGCCTTCAGGGAGGGAATGGTCCTGCGGACACCTTAACTTTAGACTTCTGGCTCCAGAATAGGATACAAATATATATATTTTTTGTATTAGTTAGGAAACAAATACAACCAGTGCAATAATTAATTTTCAGCAACAAGGGGGAAAAGGCAATTTAATCACTAACATAATAATTGCTATGTGAAAATGCACAACCAGAAGGGAAGCAGGAACATTAAGCAGATGCATTAAGTACAAAAACGTGCAGAGTATGGATGACTGACTGACTCAGACCATATTAAAAAATATCAGCAGAAGGATTTTTTTTTTTTTTTTGCGGTACCGGGGATTGAACGCAGGGGCGTTCTACCTCCGCGCTACACCCCCGGCCGTATATTTTATACTTTTATTTTGAAACCGGGTCTCACGAAGTTGCGGAGGGCCTCACTAAGTAGAGAGAGAGAAAGAGAGACAGACAAGAGACAGACAGGGAGAGAGAGAGAGAGAGAGCTGAGTCTGGCCGCGAACCCGGATCCTCCGGTCTCCGCCTCCCAAAGTACTGGGATTACAAGCGTGCGCCACCACGCCCGGCTTTGAAGAAGGATTTTTTGAATGCCATGATTTTTTTTTTTTTTTTGGTACCAGGGGCATTTTACCTCTGAGCTACACCTCCAGCCCTTTTAACTATTTTTATTTTGCAACAAGGTCTCACTAAGTTGCTGAGGCTGGCTTCCAACTTGCAATCCTCCTGTCTCAGCCTCCCAAGTACTGGGATTACAGGCATGTGCCACCACACCCAGCAGATGCCACGGTTTTTTATTGAACCTGACTTCGATCCTAGTTTAGCATCATCATTTGGAGGGTGAATGCTGTGGTGTCTATTTTTGCTGCGCGGCATCCATGCTCCTCGCTGGGAAGGGCATCTTACATCAACTGTCCTCTGTGACACTGCCCTGGTTCTGCTGGGTGCCCACTAGGCCCGCCTACACCCTCAGCTCCCCACATGCCCTGGCACTTTCCCAGACGTGACTAGTGCACGAATTCCATACCCCACACAAACGGGTTCAGGGATGGACATGTGAGTACACACCCCAGCACACACACAGATGAGACTCAATCCCAGTGCTGTGCTGGGGCTACTGGAAGGAGAGCCCTTCTCCCCACTGGGACTGCTGGCCCAAGGGTAACCGGCTGTGGGCACCAGTGGGCATGCCCACAGCACTGAGCTAACCTGGGGCAGCGGTGCTGATGGAAGCAGAGCCTCCCTGTGAGCCCTCAGAGGAGCTATATTGAAAGCACAAACTGCTCATGGACTCTTGTTACTTTTCAGTTACCAAGCCAATCAAATTTCCGCTAAGCTACCCAAACTAAGTCAGGTTAAATCATCTGGAAATAAAACAAAACAACCCCCCTGCTCCTTCCTGAAACAGAGGATAAAGGATAATGAAGAATCCATCAGCTGGCTGTGGTGGTGCATGTCTGTAATCCTGGTACTTGGGAGGCTGATACAGGAGGCGCAGGTTCAGCAGCCAGCTTCAGCAACTTAGCAAGAACCTGTTTCAAAATTAAAAAATAAAATAGGGCTGGGGGTGTAGCTCAGAGGTAGAACGCCCCTGGGTTCAATCTCCAGTTCCACAAAAATAAATATATAATTATTGGTTTCTTGCAGTACTGGAGATCAAATCCAGGGCTGCCCTACCACTGAGCTACATCCCCAGCCCTTTGTATTTTGAGACAGGGTCTCGCTAAATTGCCCAGGCCTGCCTTGAACTTGTGATCCTCCTGCCTCAGCCTCCTGAGTAGTTAGAGTGACAGGAGTGTGCCACCATGCCCAATTGATCCTAGTTCTATTTTTTTTTTGTTTTGTGGTGCCAGGGATTGAACACAGGGGCGTTCTACCTCCGCGCTACGCCCCCGGCCCTATTTTTTATACTTTATTTTGAAACCAGGTCTCACGAAGTTGTGGAGGGCCTCACTAAGGGGAGAGAGAGAGAGAGAGAGAGAGAGAGCGAGCTGAGGCTGGCTGCGAACCCGGATCCTCCGGTCTCCGCCTCCCAAAGTACTGGGATTACAAGCGTGCACCACCACGCCCGGCTCTAGTTCTATTTTACACAAAGTTCACTGCAGGATGTCATGGTATATTTGAAGAAAACTAAACTAAAACAAACCCAAAGAATAATGAAAAGCACAAAAAATAGCTGAGTGTGATTTAGCCAATGCCAGTGCTAGCCCGACCTGCATTCCAGGGCCCCTGTGCCAGAACCGCTCAGCCTGCACCCTCTTTCTGATCTGGGTGAGCTACCAGTCCCCGGTCACTCGCGTTCTTAGCCTGAAGTTAACTTTTCCCTTGACCAAGGTCACCTCTCCTCACCACTCCCTGCCCAACTCCTGCCAAGGATTTGAATGTATCCTTCCCTAGCCTAGTCTTTCCCAGACAGCTACAACTGCCTGCTCTCCCCACCGGGAGTACTCCCCCTCTAGCTCAGCCTTTGCAGGATACACAACCCTCAAGCCCACTCCATCCATGTCTTAACTATTGATGGCTCCCATCCAGGGATCATAGGGCCAACTCTGTCCTGCCGCACTTTGCTTTCACAGCTCACTTGTCCTGAATTCTAATGTTCAGCTGAACTTAACTAAAGCTCAGAGGTAACATCCTTCCATCCTATGATCATCCTTAAGGGCAGGGCCTGTCACTCCCCATCCACCTTGATCATAGCGTTTGTTCTCAGGTGGTGAGACTCTGATCTTAACTAATACACTCTGTGGCAGCACTAAGCTATATACATCGGACACGTAAGACCAAGCACAAGGGTGCCTCGCTATACTAGGCTGCCCCAGTAAATTAAAAAAAAGCCCTGGCACTGGAGGCAGGCAGGAGGAATGCACTGCAGACAATGCTGTAGCCTCAAGATGGACAGCTGAAGAGCATTCCTTTAAAACACCCTCCGCAAGACCTTCCATCTTGTACCCCTGGGTTCCCCTTGCATAAGCCTTTCAAGTATCACATGAGGGGCTTCTAGGCTCCTTAAGAATCGCCACTGACACTTTGGAAGAACCAGGCTTTGTTGAATGGTTAGGTACTGACTGTTCTTCACCACAGCCAGGTGGGGCCCCAGCAGCCCAGGGATAGCCTTGGGAACCAGCAAGTGCTAGATGACCTTTCTCCCCACGATTAAATAACTATTTTTGGTCAAGTATTCGTAAGGATTGGATGGCTTCAGAGAAATCGAAAGCCTAAGAAGTACACACACACACACACACACACGAGATATCAAAATTTAACCTATGAGCAATATGCTTTGCATAACCGGTCCCCCATCAGCTACACGTTCAGAACAGCCGGGATATGAACACGATATTCAAGGCTATATACCAGACAGTGGGCGGGAGGGATGGCCGCCGGGGGCCGGCGGAGACCATCTTGCAGGCCAGGCTGGCGCCAGAGCCTGGTCGTACCCTGACGGCCAGCCCCGGCCTGAAGCGCTGCTCCCGGGCCTCGCCTAGCCGCGCCCCAAGCCCAGCGGTGCTGCGGTACCTACCTGCTCAGATGCACAATCCCCGGCGGAGTCGCCCAGCGCCGCGGTAGGGACGCGCCTGGGCTCCGGGCCCCGACGGCGGGCTCCGACCCCACCCTGGCCTCCTCGGCCGCGGCTCCTTCGGGCGGAACTCAGGGGGTGCCTCCGCCGCCGCCCGGGGCCGCCCGCACCGCCAGGCCGCCGCGGCGGTGGCAGCCGAGGAGCAGCCCGGGCCGCCTCCGCCCACCGCCCGGGCTGCAGCCGCGCTCTCATGACAACCAGGCCGCCCGCAGCCTGTGCGCCTGCGCGCCCGCCCCTCCGCGCCTGCGCACAAGGCCGGGCCTCTGGTCCGGGCGGGGGATGACAGGAGGGGGGCACGGAGGTTCCGGGCCGCGCCTGTGCGCCGGGAGAGGGTTCCGTGTTGCGCCTGGGTGGAGCCTCTGGGCCGAGCTCTAGGCGATCCACACCGGGATGTGCACGGTGCTCCGCAAGCCCAAGAGCGTCCGGCTGCGGGCCCTGGGCTGCGCGCAGAAGTTCGGCGTGGCTGGCCGGAGCTGCGAGGAGCTGCTGCGCAAGGGCTGCCAGCGCTTCCAGGTCCGCAGGCGCCGCCGAGGCGGGCGGAGGGTGCGGGCTGCCGCCTTCCGCTGCACCGCGGGTCCAGGCGCGGTGGGGCCGCCCGGGGTGGCGGGCCGGTGCACCGGGAGCTCCGTGCGGCCGCCTCTCCGCCCCAGCCTCCCCTCGCGCAGAGGGCAGGCCTCGGACACCGCCGTCCGACCCGGCACACACCGCCCTGCTTTCGTTGTTTCCTGAGTGGGCTGAGAGCCGCGCGGGGTGCGTGTGCAGCCGGGCAGCGGCGGGGGTCGCCAGCGTGGGCGCCGGGACCCGGTCCCGCAGCCGGCAGGTCACAGGCTCGGGATGCACTCGGGCTCCGGTTCCCGACAGGCTGGCGTTTTCCGTGCCCTGGAGGAGCAGCTTGTTTTAGAGGGGCGAATCCGCACTGCAGACAGCCGCCGCTAGACACATCTCTCGCGCCCTGGACCGTGACGCCCGTCCCGGTGTGCGTGCATCCAGACGGCCCGGAGCTGGGGTCCCGACGGCTCGCGCCGGTCGTCCGGGAGGCCTGCGTTCAGTAGTCCCGCCTGTTCTCAACTCTAAGCGACTGCCCCTTCTGCTCCCCCAGCTCCCGGTGCCCGGCTCCCGGCTGTGCCTGTACGAGGACGGCACCGAGGTGACCGAAGACTACTTCCCCGGAATCCCAGACGACACGGAGGTGGTGCTGCTCACCGCCGGCCAGACCTGGCAGGGCTGTAAGTGCAAAGACCTCGAGATGGGCGAGGAGCCACACCGTTTTGGAGGCAGGGGGTGGGGATGGAGGGTGCGGAGCCTGGGGGAGGGGGGCTTAACCCTGGATACAGTTGGGAACTGAATTCTGGAGCCTGACAGCTCTCTGGGGTCAGCTGGTAATCGGTACTGACTTGCAAAGTTCTCAGTACTCTTGCTTAGGATCCTGGATGTTCAGTTGATTATCTTTTTAGTATTTTATTTTTTTATCTCGTAAGGGCAAAGGGAAGGGTTTGGGGTTGGGCGTAGTTTTGAGATAGTGGGGGGAGCCCCTGAGAGATGTTGTGCAGGCTGTACCTCTTGCATCTCCCCTCCCACTCCTCCACCCTGCAGGCCCGAGTCACCTGTGCTCACTGCAGTCCTCTAGTGGTGTTTGCTGAAACACCGTCTGCAGGCCTCATGTTGGGGACTGTTTTACTGGGGTGCTTGCATTGACAGTTGGTTCTTTAGGGGTGTCTGTATTGAAGGCCCAGGGTGCAAGTCCTATTTTCCAGAAACAGCTGGACAGTGAATCTGCGTTGTTTGGTGGGGTGGGGGAAGGGCAGGACAGAGAGCTTTTTCCCCCTGGTGGGAGGTACCATGGCATGCCCTTCCCGGGGAGGGTCATCTGGCTCTAGTGTACAGTGGGTGCTGCTTCAGGAGATGGTGCTGGTGTCCCAGGAAGGATAGGACGCTCCAAGAGATGGACGTAGTCCTGTCTCCTCTGCTGAGGGGCAGAGGAGAGAAGCTGAAGAATAGTGTTCATGTGGCCATATCCCCAGGCCACTGAGGTCAGGACTCAGCTGTCCGCAAGGAGGTCTGAAGCTGCTGGTGTGTGCTCCAAGGTTGTAAGCACCTGTTCTCTGTTGGGCCTCTCCAGGACACAGTCACCATGTGCCAACAGGGATGGCCCCTTGTGGGAGGTTGGGACTGGGCAGGAGAGTGGTCAGTGTACGGACACCTCTGGATGCTTCATGGTTGGAGAGCTAAAGGGTATGGGGTTTCTCTTTGCAGTGATGAACATGTTCTGAAATTGGTGCTAGTTGGACAACTCTGAATATAGTAAAAACCATGCCTAAGGGGGGCGAATTGTAAGGAGTGGGAATTACATCTCAATAAAGCTGAGAAGACAAAAACCTGCCAGCCAGTGTTCTGGAGTTGCTGCCCCAGTTTTCCTCTCTGCCTGCAGGGTGTGAGGCCCACTTTCTCTGCAGCCTCTCCAGCTTTTGGTGCAGTCACTTGTTTTTTTTTTTAGCTGCTCTGCTTGGTGTAGTGGCAGCTCACTGTGGCCATAATCTGCATTTCCCTTGTGGCTAATGGGGTTGAACATCTTATGTGCTCTTTGCCACCTGTAGATTCTTGCGGGTGAAGTGTTTGGATTTTTTTTTAACTATTGAGTTTTGAGGGGTTTTCCCTAGTGTGCTATGGATATGAATTCTTTGTCAGATATGCGGTTTGTATGTATCTCCTTCTGTTCTGTAGCTTGTCTTCTTATTGGCTTTAACAACATCTTTTACAGAGCAGTTTTTTTTCTTTCTTTTTTTTTTTTTTTGCAGTACCAGGGATTGAACCCAGGGGCGTTCTACCTCCACGCTACACCCCCGGCCCTATTTTTTATACTTTATTTTGAAACCGGGTCTCACGAAGTTGCGGAGGGCCTCACTAAGGAGAGAGAGAGAGAGAGAGAGAGAGAGAGGGAGAGCTGAGGCTGGCCGTGAACCCGGATCCTCTGGTCTCCGCCTCCCAAAGTACTGGGATTACAAGCATGCGCCACCACGCCTGGTGCCTTACAGAGCAGTTTTTAATTTTGATGAAGTCCAGTTGGTTCTTTTCTTCTATGCTCATGCATTTGATGTTAAGTCTAAGAAGTTCTCATCGAGCCCGAGGTCCCTAAAATTTCCTCCCGTGTTTTTCCACATTAGTTGGTATGGTCCCTTGGCAGCCAGGTCCCTGCCTAGTTGGTGGATCTCCTTCATTGTTTTTTTTTGGGGGGGGGAGAGGTACTGGGGTTTGAACCCCGGGGCATTCTACCTCCGAGCTATACCCCTAGCACTATTTTATTTTGAAACAGGGTCTCACAAAGTTGCTGAGGGTCTTGCTTAGTTGCTGAGGCTGGCCTTGAACCTGCAATCCTTCTGTCTCAACCTCCCAAGTACTGGGATTACAGGCACGGGCCACCATGCCCGGCTTCATCCATTGGGTTTTGAATACTGAACCAGGTTTGCATCCCCACTGGGCCATGGTGTGCATTTCTTTTTACGTATTACTGACTTCTGTCTGGCAATATTTTGTTAAGGTCCTTGGTAGACGGCTTTTACTTGATCTCAAGAGCTTGCCAGGGGAGCTCACCATCACAGGAAGTTGTGGAAAAGCTCTGCGAGGGGGCGGGGAGGGTGACTAGGAAGTCTGAAAGTGGGGTCTTGAGGGAAGGCGTGAAGAAGGGGGTGACTTAGCTCAGAGAGGAGGCCAAAAGAAGAGCTAATATGCTTGGGTGATGCCTTCTCCCCAGCGCATCCTGCCCCTCCTTGTCTGTCTGCCCAGAGGAATGGAGCTGGCGTGTGGTCAGGCCAGGGTGAGGGTCGATCATATCTTGAGTCTGAGTTCTGGCAGAGTGATCGGAGCCTGTCATGGTCTAGATTGGGAGGGTCCCCCAAAGGGTCACGGGCTGAAGGCTTGGTCCCCAGGGCAGCAGTGTCCGGAGGTGGGCCTTGGGGAAGTGACTGGATCAGGAGGGGATTAACCCACTGAGGGATTCATAGCTGAATGGACCATTGGGAGGGGTGGGCACTGTAGGAGGCGGGACCTAGTTGGAGGGAGTGGGTCCTTGGGGGTGTGCCCTTGGTGACTCTGTCTTGTCTTTAGCCCCTTCTCCCCTCTGCTTCCTGGATGCCATGAAGTGAGCAGCTCTGCCCCAGCTGCCCCTTCCACCACAATGCCCTGCCTCTCCTCAGGCCCACAGCGATGGAGCCGGCTGACCAGGGACCAAAACCTTTGAGATTATGAACCCAAATGAGTCTTTCCTGCTTTAAGTTGTTTTTCTCGGGCATCTTGTCACAGCAGTGGAACGCTGATTCCCACACAGCCTGTTCTCTGGCCAGGGCAAGATGTGCTTCTTTGGACTGACTGCATTTCTGTTTTCCGTTTGTCCCCGTTGGTGGCAGATGTGAGTGACATTGGTCGCTTCCTCAGTGTGTTTCATGAGCCAGACGCTGGGGTCATTGAGGCTGCACGGCAGCTGCTTTCCGATGAGCGAGCCCCACTGAGGCAGAAGCTGCTGGCCGACCTTCTGCACAACGTCAGCCAGAACATCACGGCCGAGACGCGGGACCAGGACCCGCCCTGGTTTGAAGGTGCATGGGCTGTGGCGGGCAGGGGAAGGGCCTCCTCGGAACCAGAGGCCCAGGAGACATTGGGGTCTGGTCCCAGTTTCACCACCCAAGGGCTGGCATGGCCTCTGGGGAGTTGGGGAGCCCAGCACCCATGGAGAGGGGGCCTGCACGGGCTCATGCAGGGGAGGCAGTGTCCAGGGTGGCCTCCGACTGGCCTTCTTATTTGGATTGTTTTTAAAAATTGAGGTAAAATGCATGAAGCATCAAATTCACCATCTTAATCATTTGTAAGTATAGTTTTTTCTTGGTATCAATGGGCAGTTGGTTCCAGGACCCCTGAGGATACCCAAATCTATAGATGCCTAAGTCCCTTATATAAAATGGTATAGTATTTGCATATGACCTACCTATATCTTCCTATATATTTCAAATCATCTGTAGATTACTATAATACCTAACACATTGTAAATGCTACATGGTCATACTCTATCATTTAGGGAATAATGGCAAGAAAAAATCCATATGTTAGTACAGATGTAATTTGTTAAGGTTTGTGGTTGATTGAATCTGTGGTTATGGAAGGCTGGTGGTATCCGCAGTTCAGTGGCACTAAGTACAGTCACACTGTTGTGCCACTGTCACTGCCACATGTCTCTAGAACCCTTTCCTCTTGCACGGCCGTGACTCCACACCTGTTAAACACTAACTCCCCAGCCCGACACCCTCCATTCCACTTTCCATCTCCATGAATGTGACGATTCTAGGTGCCCCGTGGAAGCGGAATCATAGAGTATATGTCTTTTTGCGGTGGCTTGGCTCATGTGTGTGCTGTCCCCAGGGTTCATCCATGTGGTACAGGTGTCACAGTTTCCTTGTTAAGGCTGAGTAATATTCCATTGTATGGATGGAGCCCATTTTGTTTATCCATTCATCCGCTGATGGACACTTGGGCTGCTCCCCACTTTTGGACTGGCCTTTGAAGCTAGTCAGAGGAGACCCTGGGAGTCTGCAACCCTCTTAGAGAAGGCGAGCCTGAGGGGCCCGCCAGGCAGGAGCCCTTGGTAATGTTTGAGGTGCCTCAAAAACAAAAGACCCAAGGGAAACATTGCACGACACTCAGATGTTTCTGCAGACGAAGCAATCTGACCCCCACATTCTATCCCGCTTGGCGTGTGGGCTGGGCAGAGCAAAGACCAAGAAGCCCCCGCCTCCCCCATGGACTCCAGGGGGCGCATCTTCTTTCTCACAGGCTTGGAGTCCCGATTTAGGAGTAAGTCTGGTTACCTGAGATACAGCTGTGAGAGCCGGATCCGGGGTTACCTGAGAGAGGTAAGCTGGTGTTTGGGCCAGCTGTGCTGGGGGGCTCTGGGCCCAGGGCAGGTGGGCAGTAGGTGGGATGTCACCTCTCTTCTGTGTGTCTGTCAGACTGCTCTGATGGGATCAGCCTGCAGAGGGCCTGCGTGCCTGCAAGAAGCCACTGCGCCTGCAGCTCACTCATCCGCAGCTGTCCTGCACCCCAGCCTCTGAGGCCATCTCATCCTCCACAGGGCATGAGCATCTCCCCGGAGCTGGTGTCCTTTGACTGGGACTGCAGAGGCCCCGGCCAAAGCATCTTATCCCCCCTTCCATTTTAGAATAGGACCCCCTCTGAATATCTTCAGAGAGCAGGTTCCAGTCTGACATGAACTTATCCCAAACGGACGCATCTCCTCTGTCCTCCACGCTTGGGCCCGCTGTCACTTAGTTTTCTCTCGGGGCACAGTGCAGTCATCTGACCTTGGGTAAGAGATGCCCTGGGCTTAGCGGCGTTTGCTTCCCGGCATGCTTTGCAGCGGTTCTCTGAGTGACTATGGGGTCTGAGCTCTGACTCGCGTAGACCGAGTCCTTCCCGGACAGAGGGAAGCAGCAGGCTCGCGGGGTTGGAGTAAGCACTCCCAGTGTACTCTGCACCTTCAAGGAGAAGGCAGTCCTCAGTCCACTGCCCCGGCCTGATCTCTTGTCTTGCTCCTGCTCAACAAAGACAGGCCAGACAGCAGGGAAGCGCAGAGTGGAAGGAGACCACTCTGTGGGAAGCGGGACCTGCGGAACCTAGCGAGAGGTGTCTGGCCCCGGGGGAGTGTTTCCACCTGGGCCTTGTGCTCCCCACTGTGCTGGGCTCCGTGTGGCTCCTGCAGATCCTTTCAGATAGGCTAGGCAGAGGAGGGGCAGCTCTGGGGGCTGCGCTCAGCTCCCTTGTCTGTCCCTCCTGTCCCCCGGGCCCCTCTGCCAGCAGGAGCTCAGCCAACTACAGAGCGGCTGGGTAGACCTCCATCTTTCCATGGTGCTTTGCCCTTGAGCTGTGTGGTTGGAAGTAGATTCTGAGGCCGTCTTGTTGCCCACTCTACCCCACCCCACCTTGACTCTGCACCCTGACACGTATTTTGGTCTGGACACGGGTGTGTGTTCTGGGGTGTGGAGGCCCTGGCTGGTGTCATAGCCATACTCCTGCTGCTGCTGAGGATGCCCTGTCGTGTCCCCCCACCAGGGTATTCTGGGATGTTGTTCACGCACTGCCCTGGTGCTGCCCCTGAGCTGTCACCTGGTGTCTGCCCACCTGTTGTCCTGCCAGGGCGGGGCTTGCACCTGTTAGGCATGCTCACCCGAGCTTGAGGAGCTGGGGTGGGCAGTGGGGATGCGGTGCTCCCTCACCGCCCTTCCTGGCTTCTTCTGGGTGACAGTGGCGAGTGCCAGGGCAGATGGGCCGAGAGGACGTGCAGAGCTTGAGTTCCTCATGTGCCTGTCACCGGAGTTGGCAGGGGCTAGCAGAGGCCCGAGGGTGCAGGCGGCTGAGCCACAGGCGTGGGGCACCCCCTTCCCTCAGCTGTCACTGAGTTCTTCCTCTCATGGTATATTCTTGGGCTGCGAGCCCAAGGTGGGGCCAGCTGCACCCCTCGTCTCTGCGCAGCTGCACGTGGGTCTCATTGCATCCGCAGGTGGAGGGTGCTGGGAGGCCCCTCAGGCTGTGTCCCGTCCCGATGTTGACCCATGTGGTCAGGCTCCCTGTGCCCTTTTCTTTTCTTTTTTTTTTGTGGAACAGGGATTGAACCCAGGGCCATTCTACCTCTGAGCTACACCCCCAGCCCAATTTTTTATTCTTTATATTGAAACAGAGTCTCACTAAGTTGCGAAGGGCCTCAGTAAGTAGCTGAGGCTGGCCGCAAACCTGCGATCCTCCTGTCTCAGCCTCCCAAATACTGGGATTACAAGCGTGCGCCACCACGCCCGGCCCCTGTGCCCTTTTCTTACCCCACTTGGCGCGGCACGACTGCTGACACTCTGCAATCCTGTGCTTTCTGCACCTCCATTAGGCCTTGGTGGCTGTCTGCATCCCACATCCCCTACCCCAGCTCACAGGAGTGGCCCTAACTGGTCCTGGTACTTTCTTTCCAAGGGGAGACTGGGCCCTGGCCACAGGAGGATGGCTGCCACCACCTACTGTGATCTCGCTGTCTTCTCACCCAGCCTGACGGCCAGCATTACCTTGGGTTCCGTGTCATGGGCTCAGAGCGGTTTTCCAGGGTGGGGCGGCTGAGCAGTGGTCAGACCCTCTGACCACAGGACTGGGCTCAGGCAGGGTCTGGGGTGTGTAGCCAGGGGCAGGGTCTCTGCAGGCCGCGGAGTGGCGTGGATTAGGAGCCTGACGTGGCTGTCGCGCATGTGCCTTGGGCTCAGCGATGCCTATGGCCCTTGCAGGTGAACGCGTATGCCTCTGTGGTGGGTGCAGACGCCCGAGAGGAGTATGAGCGGGTGCTCAGCCACATGTGCCAGAAGCTCAAGTCCGCGCAGTACAACGGCAGCTACTTCGACCGAGGAGCCAAGGCTGGTGGCCGTCTCTGCACACCGGAAGGCTGGTTCTCCTGCCAGGTGAGCCATGTGCCCTTTAGCCTGGGGCGAGGCAGGAGGACACGGAGCCCTTGGCCTGCCTGGGAGAGCCCCGGAGGAGGTGTGGCCCTCACATTCAACGTGGGGGAGGGCGGTCTCGGCCGGGGTTGTCAGTGCATGTGGGGTGTTTGTTACTCACTCTGAGAACCTCTGCCCTGGGTGGGGGACAGACAGTCCAGGAGAGGAGCGCTTTTGCCTTGTCCTGGGCGGAGTAGGTAAAAGGCGTGCCGGTGTCCTCGTGGGCCAGGCAGAGGACCGCTCGGACGTCTCTGAGGGATGTTTGTTCACCCGTAGGCTTTCTGGATGGCAGAGTTCTGGTAGGCAGGGTTTGTGACTGCGTGTGGTGGCATTTTCAGGCACTGGATGAGCTCCACCTCCTGGTGGGGGCATCAGCTAGAAATCACGCTCTGAAGCCGGGCGTGGTGGCGCACGCTTGCAATCCCAGTACTTGGGAGGCTGAGACAGGAGGATAGCAGGTTTGAAGCCAGCCTTGGCAACTTAGCGAGGCCCTCTGCAACTTAGTGAGACCCTGTTTCCAAATAAGAAATAAAATCGGGTGGGGGGTATAACTTGGAGGTAGAATGCCTCTGGGTTCAATCCCTAGTACCAAAAAAAAAAAAAAAAGGAAGGAAGGAAAGAAAGAAAGCATGGAAACTCTGGGCTGTTTGGGCAGCCTCCAGGACTTGGGCAGATCACAGGAGCGTCACTTCCCACAGGGGCAGCACCCTAGATGACAGAGCCCTCCTTCCTACCCTCAAGGAGGCTCTAGTATAGCAGGACGTGAAAGATATGCAAACCCTAAAGGGCAGAGGTGGCTTCGTGCTGGAGGCTGAGGGGCGCACAGGGTGCCCGGCGGGTGTAGGTGTGCTGTGGCACAGGAGTGCCGGCCATGGGAAGAGGGGAGAGATGACTGTACCTTCAGCAAGGCCTCCCAGCCTCTGTCAGGGTCACAGGGAGACATTCAGAAGCTGCGTGGAGCAGGAGCAGGAGCAGGGCAGTGCAGCGGCATCGCAGCCCGTGGTCCTGCGCTCCTCTCTGGCCACGGCCCTGGGGGGTCAGCACCTTCCCCGCTTCCGCTTCCCAGGAGGTGGGGGTGCGGTGTGTAATCTCAGTGCCATGGGAAAGCTGGAGAAAACCAGTTTGCCCCAGCTCAGAGACACGAAGCACCCATTTCTAGTAACAGTGACAACTAACTTGTCCACGTTGACACTCAGAATGTAATGTTAGGGTTCATGATGGAAAAAGAAGGGATGGGATTCCAGAGGCAGAATTCCTAATCTGCCCCAAACAGCAGCTGATTCTTCAGGGACCAGACGCACCACTGCTCAGCAAGTTTGTCCTGTGTGGGGAGACCAGCGGAGGCACCTCACTCCCCTCCTTCCCTGTTCTGTCACGCAGGGCCCCTTTGACCTGGACGACTGTGCGTCCAAGCACTCCATCAACCCCTACAGCAACAGGGAGAGCCGGGTCCTCTTCAGCACGTGGAACCTGGATCACGTGTGAGTTCATGTTCATGGGGACTTTCAGGAGCGCTTGTCACTGAGACCCAGACCCACACGCCAGAAGACCAGCGGGCCGGGGTCCCTCGAGGGCCATGGGTGCTCACTGCTGGCGGTGGCTGCCTGATGTTCAGCTTGGGGGCCTGTGTGGCTCTGGCCCAGAAGCAGCCCTAGTGTGCGTGTGTGTGTGTGTGTGTGTGTGTGTGTGTGTGCATGTGGGAGGCGCTGCTGGACAGACGCACACTGCTCTGTCTGTCTGCTCGGTGTGCGCTCCATGTCAAGCTGTCCCTCCTCTGTCCTCAGTCCCTACCTGCAGGTGGAGTTTGTGGGCAGCATGCCTGGCCCAGAGCTGGGTGGTCGGAGCTGGGGTGGCATGATTGAGCTGGAGGGAAGGCGGCTAGCAGGGCCGTTTCCACAGCTCATTGTGAACACTGGCAGTCTCTTAAACTGTGATACTCTCTTTGAATATAATTGTATCCTTCACCCTGTTTTTTTTTTCAGTACTGGGGGTTGAACCCAGGGGCATTCTACCTCCGAGCCCTATTTTTTATTCTTTATTTTGAAACCGGGTCTCACGAAGTAGTAGAAGGCCTTACTAAGTAGCTGAGAATGGCCACGAACCCGGGTCCTCTGGTCTCAGCCTTGCAAGTACTGGGATTACGAGCGTGCGCCACCACGCCTGGCTCCTTCACCCTGTTTTATGAAGACAAAAATCCCAAATGGCTATATTACTTTTAGAGTCATATTATTATTTTTTTTTGCGGTACTGGGGATTGAACCCAGGGGCATTCTACCTCTGAGCTATACCCCCGGCCCTATTTTTTATCCTTTATTTTGAAACCGGGTCTCACGAAGTTGCGGAGGACCTCACTAAGTATCTGAGGCTGGCCGTGAACCCGGATCCTCCGGTCTCCGCCTCCCAAGTACTGGGATTACAAGCATACGCCACCATGCCCGGCTAGAGTCATATTATTTTGAAGTATCTAATTTTTTTTTTTTTTGCGGTACTGGGGATTGAACCCAGGGGCATTCTACCTCTGCACTACACCCCCAGCCCTATTTTTTCTTTATTTTGAAACAGGGTCTCACTAAATTGCAGAGGGCCTCACTAAGTAAGTAGCTGAGGCTGGCCATGAACCTGCGATCCTCCTGTCTCAGCCTCCCAAGTACTGGCATTACAAGTGTGCGCCACTATGCCCGGCTATTTTGAAGTATCTAAGATATTAGATACTTATAATTGAAGACATTATAACTGAAGCCCCCCCTTTATTTATCCTTTGTCTTCAGCCCCATGCCTTGTCCCCTAGAGGAAACCATTGTTCTGAAGTGTGTATGTCCTCTGATACCTATTTGTATGCCTTTACCATGTACATATGAGCCCCTCTCTCTCTCTCTCTCTCTCTCACACACACACACACACACACACACACACACACACACGGTGTCACACTCTCATGCATTGTACTGTTTGTTCCTACACTGTGCTTACGGTGACGTGCACATTCATTACAACGGTGCGGATACTGTTTGCGTAGACGCTAGCTCCACATCTGTTTCCATGCTATGGGCATTTAGGTCAGTCCAAGTTTTCACAAGTATATGACACACTGGAATGGACGCTCGCTGGGATGAGCCATAGGTCCCTGGCTCCATGCTAGCGGGCCTGGCCTGTGCACAGGTGTGGTCCAGTGTAGGGCCTTGGGTCATGCTGTTTCAGCCTGACCTCCAATGTGCTGGCGTGAAAGGGCCCAATGAGACTCTGGTCCCCGAGGCTTGGTGCGCTTCCCTGGTCGGTGGGGCTCATGTGCACCGTTACCAGTGCCGCTGGGGGAATCGGCACTGTCCTGACGCCAGGGGAAGGGACGACTGGAAGCATGTTTTAATGACAACAGGCGGGTAGGAAGCATACTGTTAAGTGTCTCTCTCCATGGGTCGATGGGGCACATGACAGCAGAGGGTGACCGTCCCTAACCTGGCTTTGCAGAATAGAGAAGAAACGCACCATCGTGCCCACACTGGCTGAAGCAATCCAGGAACAAGACGGGAGAGAGGTGGACTGGGAGTACTTCTACAGCCTGCTTTTCACCTCCGAGAACCTGAAACTAGTGCACATTGCCTGCCACAAGAAAACCACCCACAAACTCCAGTGTGACCCCAGCAGGATCTACAGACCCCGAGCCGGGCACCGGAGGAAGCGGCCTGCTCGACAAAGCCGGTGACCGGCGCTCGGAGCCCTCCGCCTCGCGCGAGCCCGTGTGCGTGACGGTAACAGGTGCTGTTCCATTTCATTCTTCACTCCAGTGGTTCCTGGAGGAAGCTTTAAAAAAACCTTTCCTACAAACCCGATTTTAGTACAGTTCTGAACCTGTTACCTCTGCTTTCAGACAGCCCAACTTCCAGAGGGCAGCTTTGGGGGGCTCGATGGACATTTGTGGGTTCCCGGTCGGCAGGGACAATTGTCTTGAGCTCAGGGGTCTTCTGTACTTTGATTTGGGAAACACTGGGTGTGCTCCTATGACAGAGTCTGTGTGCTCGTGCTGTACTGTGGCTGAACTTGGCCGCTCTTGTGTGAGGGACCATGTTTATTTATGTCTCTGCTCTGTGCTGGTCTCTGTTTCCAGAACCTTCCAGATGTCTCAGCAAGGATGGCTGGATGTGGCATTATGCTGAACCAAATGAGGTTGACATTTTTGTAGGTAAAACATGGCTGGATATCATTAATTTCATGATTCTAATACATAGACATAATGTAAAACTGTAGCAGTTTTAAGTGTTTGTGAGATAAGTGTTTTAGAAATAGGAAGCTGTTAAATGCACAGGTGGCTTAGCCACGCACAATATAACCTATTGTTTTTTTTTTAAATGTGTGTCAATGTGTGCAGGGACAAGGTGTGGAGGAAACACACCAAACTGTGAATAGCATTAATCCTGGGGGATCAGGAGGGGCCGGACCGGATGACAAAGGACTGATTTCCCGTGTCATGTATTTTATAATACTTGAGTTTTTTTAAATGACCATTTCATAATATTTCACAATATCCTTTGTGAAGTCATATATTTTGTAATATTTGGATTTTTACATTTATATAATCAGGAAAAGAATTAAAGATTTTCTAAAATAGACATGTCCAAGAAGTTTGCACTCATTGGGAATTAGGGTAAAACAAGGGATCAGTGGTTTTTACTGGCTGACCTGGGTCATTCCGTCGTCATAGAAATACAGCAAGGCCTTCGAGCAAGCCAGCTGTGTGTGGAACTATAGAAGCCTCAGCGCAGCACGTGGTGCCTGGTCTTTCAGGGAAGTAAGGTACTGGGAGAGGTGGACCGGGAGCCAGGACACCAGTCCCTCAGCTCCGATCCCCTGCACAGGAACTTGCAGGAACTCAGTGATGCCACCTGTACAATAAGGAGGCTAGGCCAGGAAGCCTCTGCAGTCCAGGGAATGAGCTGCTCCAGTTTCCAGTCCTGGACATGCATGGCGTACAGTGTGTCTCATAGGCTTTCATGAGGGACGCCACGGACACAGAGGACCACGATCCTTCCACCACACAGCACTGTTCTTCTTAAGTCCCTCTAACAACGTGGCCCCTGCAGCTGACTGGGTCAGGCCCGCAACATCAAATGCTGGCCGACCACCTTGGCAGAGGGCCGGGAGTGCTCACATTGAGTGATTTTAACATTTGCTTTAATCTGTTTTTTTTTTTTTTTTGCGGTACCGGGATTGAACCCAGGGGTGTTCTACCTCTGCGCTACACCCCCGGCCCTATTTTTTATACTGTATTTTGAAACCTGGTCTCACGAAGTTGCGGAGGGCCTCACTAAGGAGAGAGAGAGAGAGAGAGAGAGAGAGAGCGAGCGAGCTGAGGCTGGCCGTGAACCTGGATCCTCCCGTCTCCGCCTCCCAAAGTACTGGGATTACAAGTGTGACCCACCACGCCCGGCTTAATCTGGTTTTTTATTTTATTTTGTCTGATTTGCTGAGTCGTCTCCCTGATGCTCTTGGTGGCTTTGCGTCTCTTGAGCACACACAGTGGGCCATCTGCTCCGGTCCCTCGCGCCATACCTGTTGCCCAGGATTGGACTCTTTGAGGTTCTACGTCTATTGGGATTTTTGCCACCACCTCCCCTGCCAATGGCCTTGTCCCGGGCTCCTCCTCACCCTTCCTAATCTGAGGTTTCAGCTCTGCAGTAGGTGGGACCGAGGAACTCAATCTCTGCACAAAGAGCATGCTTTGGGTGGAGTTGCAAAGCTCTCCTGCCCCTGCACCGCTTTTTGCTTGTTTCTGGGCCCTCACTGAGCAGGGTGCGGGGTGATTGTTGCAGATGGGGGGTGTCACCAGTCTGAAGTTAATCATCCAAACCCTCAGACCCTGGGGTCAGAGCAGGCAGCTGAACCCCAGCAGAGTGCACGTGACACAGGGTCACTGCTGTGGCAGTGTGTCTGAGTCCGGTAAGCCAGCACACACTCTCATGAAGTGTTACATGAAGTAATTTACTACTCAGGCAGTGGGGGACAACAGCAGCCTAGGATCCCTTCAAGCTGGTCTCCAGAACTCAGGAACGGTGCCTGGGACTGTCTCAACTGCATGTGCCCCCCTTGCACCACAGCTGAGGGACCCCAAAAGCAGCCTGCCCTCAGTTTTATACCTCAGATACAAGATGTGCCAGGCCAAGCTTTGAAGGCCATCTTTCTTCAAGAAAGGAGAACCCATCCTTTGAGCCATCTCAAAGGATGTTGTAATCGTAGCACAATTCTACAGTCTTGAGGACTGCAAACAAGAAACTGGGGAGTACTGGGTGGGTCTGAGGCCCCCAGAGAGCTGTCCTGAGTGGGTAATGGGCTGCCCATTGTCATGAGGGAGAAGACTCCGAGGAGCTGAAGGAGTGGAGCCACAAGATCTGTGGGCCTGAGGGGCACCTGCTGCAGGGTACCAGTGTTGGACTTTGAAGGGAAGAGCCTGTGCGTGAGCTGCAGAGGACTGCCTCTTGCCTTGTGCCAGGCTCCTCCAGACAGCAAGGTGCACTGAGCATGACCCAGCCCTCCTGGAGCCAGGAGGAAGCACACCACAGACAGAGCCTCCCAGGCGAGTGAGTGGCAGAGGCCCGAGGGGCTCCTGGGGGAGCTGTCGCTGCCAGTCAGCCATTCAGAGTGCAGGGACCAGGTGAGGCAAGTTGGGTCTTGGGAAAAGACCACTGTGGCTGAAGGGCAGTGGGCAACGGGTTAAGAAGCCAGCCCATGCTGTGGACTGAGGCAGGGTAAGGGGTGGATTTTAGCTCCCAAGGATAAGGGGAGCCACTGAAGGATCTAGGGAGGGGCTGGTCTGGGGAGGGTCTACTCCCGGGGGAGCCTTGGAGCCCTCTGTAACCTGGTGAGTTTGGTTCACCTAAAGTCTGGGGCCCTGCTCTGTCAGTTGGACCCGGGTGCAGGGCTGGAGTGGGAGCAGCCAAGCTCCTCACAGGGGTGCCCCGTGCCCATGACTGGTCCCCAGCACCACCCAGGACACTGAGGCTCCACTGCACTTCCCTGATTGGCTTCCAGGGTCACTGGAGAATGAATGGGTCTCCCTGTGACCCCACCAGGCACCTGCGAGCGCATGTGCTCTCCTGAGCCCTGCTGACTTCAGTCTGATTGCTGTATTCACCATTTTCTGAGTCCTGTGATTTCTTTTACTTTGACCTGAGCCTGAGGCTGGTTGGTCTTAGGGTCCTGACACAGTGTGCATAGACAGGAGGAAAATACGATTTATTTTAGCTGTCAGTTTTATAAGAGTATGTCTTGTGAAAGAAAGCAATGTTTACAGGACGAACCTACTGGTACTTAGACCACTCACTCTTATATACTTTTTGCAGAGACAAATGTGTGAAATTGTTTCTAAGAAGTCCCTTTGCAACAACCTGGCCTCCTGCAGCTGACTGGGTCAGGGCCTCCTGGTGAATGCTGGCGCTCATGATGCAGATGGAGTACTCATAACCGGGGATTTTAATACATGCTCTAATGTTTTTTTATATTCGTGTCCCTAGGGCTTGGTGTGCGTTGCCTCCCTGGTGTTCCCGTGGGTGGCCTTGCATCTGTGAGCACACGGCGGGCCCTCTGCTTGGATCCCTTTGCTCCCGCACTGCTCTAGCCCCAACCCCCATCCTGTCTCTGCCATTGCTTTACAAGGGACACCCGTGTCCTGTCGTAACTCTTTACTCATTTGACAGTGACCTTCAGGGACCTGCTTGCCATCTCTGCCACCTCAACGTTAGGAGATTCCACAGGGAACTGTCTGTTCTTCAAAAGACCTCTTTCAACTAACGCATGAAATGACACCGTCAGCTTCCCGGGGCCGGCTGACACCTAAGGAGAGGGAGCGGCTGCGTTTTCGGTCATGTGGCCAGTCAGGAAGGGACCTGCCAGGATAGTGTTTCAAGTCCAGTCAGACCAGGACGGTGCTTCCACCTGGGGAGTGCGTCAGTGCAGCTACAGGCTGCAGGTGAAGAGCGGCAGTCCTGGGAAGGGACGCAGGTTCCAGCTCACATTCTCTGGGACTGTAAGGATGTGTCTCTTCTGCTGGCATTCCATGCCTCAGGACAATGCCGCTCACTAAAGTCCACTTATAGGAACAACAAAATCCTCAAATCTGAGGCAGCTCTGTCACCTCATACAGGCGCTATTTGTTTTTGTCGTACTACAGATTGAACCAAGGGACGTTCTACCTCCAAGCTACACCCCAACACTTTTTATTTTTTATTTTGAAACGATCTCATTAGGTTGCTGAGGCTGGTCTTGAACCTGCAATCCTCCTGTCTCAGCCTCCTAAGTACTGAGATTACAGGTGCATGCCACCACATCCAGCTCAGACGCTGTTACTAACGGTCATTCATATGCAGTCTCAAGCTGAAAATTATTTTCCCTGGCTAGCAGGAAATGACTTAACAAGCAACAGTTTCAAATAGTTCCTCAATCAATGAATCACAGAATCATTCAGAGCAGGTGAAGGTGACAGCCAATGGGAAGTGGCCACTGCAGAAGCATAGGACGCGGGGACGCTGCTTGCAGGGAGGGCTGCTTGTGACACACAAGACCTGGAGACTTTCAGACAGGCGTATCACCTATGTTTTGCTCCCAGTTAATCTGCTGCGTTAACCACTTCCTGTACCTCACATGACAGCTCAGAGGTTATAGCAAGCTCCAATTGCACCAAGCCAGAACCATCCAGAAGCTCAGACACAGCGAGGCTCTGCTCACTCGTGAGTCCTGCATGCTCTTCCCGAGTGACAGGCAGCTTTCCCTGCTGGTGATCACTCCCCCAGGCACCCTCCTCCCAGGCTCCGCTCAGCCTCTGTGCACAGCTGTCAGGAAGAGGCCTGGAGAAAGCACCCATACAGCTGCTCTCCACTGTCCCCGGCAAGAACATGTCACAGGCACTCCTCGATGCAGGTGGGGCTGGGGTATGTGGCCTTGTCGCAGCAGCCCATGAATACCTGTAGCCAGGAGAGCATGTGCCTTTGTGGACACCAGCCTCTACCACAGTAAGACAGTGCAACCCTTCTACGGCAAAGATGAGTGAGCGAGTGAGCCGACGAACGCACGAGGGAAGGCAAGGGGCAGGGCACTTCTCGGTCCCAGCTGGTCTCGCGGGCCTTGCTTCCCCGCTGGCTAATGGACAGGATTCATTTCAAATGACCCCCGGCTCTCGAACATTTTAAGAAAGGTATAGTTTTAGGTACAGTTCTTTAAAAATATTTTCAAAATATATTTTATTTCTTTCCCATATGTACTTTGCAAAAATTTCAAGGTAAATATTAGCTTCACATTCAGAAATAAAGGGATATCCTTTAAGCATTGGCACTGAATTAATCTCAAGAATGATCAGATTCCGTTAATAGAAAAACTTGTACATTATCAAAACTAATGAACATAAGTGAAGTTTTCCTCACAAAGATCCACTCGTTTAATCCCACGCCCCGGGGGCATCCACCAGCATCCTACTCAGCAAAGCGCAGCAGCCGATGGGGCAGAGCTGCTCTGCCGAGCTGGATAAAGAACGTATCCTCTCGGAGCTACATTTTATATAAATCTTATAATACGCCAACTGCCGGTATAGTAAGTATGCAAGGAAACCATTCTGTGCATTCTCTACATTTCTGCATCGTCGTCGTCCTCATCATCCTTGGCTCTGAAATGCATTTTTCTGAATTCTCGTCTGCTCATTGAAGGACAAGATGAAGAGGCCGGGGGCAGGTCCTTAGAGGGGAAGAAAACATGGACTTCAGTCTCAAGTGACATCGCACGGACACCCGCAGCCGTGACTGACCACGGTCAGTGCTGGGTCTCGCAGAGTGGGCCTCCCTTTTAGACACAGAAGCAACTAGGCTCATGCACTTGTCCCTTGGTAAGAAAAACACCGGCTCAAAACAAGAGCCAGGGGTGAAGCATGGATAATGTTCACAAAACCACAGACCTGATGTCCTAACCCTGCAGTGTGAGGTCCTGCCACGCTGGGCTGTGGGCAGCGACCCCTCCCCCTGCAGCCTTGTGCAATGGCAACGGTTCTCAGCTTGGGAGCTGGAGGCGCGCCCCAATCAGCAAACACCTCATTTTCTCCTTTTGCGCTAGAGTGATGATCGGATGTTTAATTGTGTGTGGAGGCGTGCTTCTGTGCAGTCATCTGCGAGCACAGACCCCAGGCGCAGCCTGCTGCTTGCATCCTGGGGGAGGGAGGAGGCGCCACTCTTACCTGCATGAACTCAACATTCCCGAAGAACCGGCTCACTGGCATGGGCTGATTGCTGTCATCGTCAAGAAAGACGCTGTTGTCCATCTGAAGCAGTGGCTTACGCACGTCCTCTGGCTCTGGCGCCGACTCGTCCTGCCGTGGGGAACTGTTAGAGCCCTCTGCCCCTGCCCCGGCGCTCGGTTCCTGCTCAGACAGGGTATCTTCAGTCTTTGCTGAGCATGTGTCACTCACATCTCTGCAGTGGCTGCAGGGAGGAGCTGCTGCCTCCTGCTGCTTGGGGACACCAGTCTCACCACCTGGGTGCAACACACCATCTTTTGCAAACTCATTTTCACAAGGGACCTTTGGAGCCACTTTTGGCAAAGAAGCACTGTCACTTTTAGGGACCAGTTTTTCTAATTCTGCCTTCACAAGATGACCTTTGTCATACTTGAACTTCTTGGAAGTTCGCCTGTCCACGGCCCTGTGTGATGTCGAAGTCTGCCGAGAAAGAAAAACGTAAGGGGAAACCAGACACATGTAGCAAAGACAAAGGCCTCAATCCCAGAGGCTCCTCTTTCTTCTCATCTCTGAGACAACGTAAATGTTACAACCACAACTCTAACCTCACTGTTCTGCCACCAAAGGGAATCAATGGGACAGAATCAAAACCGACGGCTAGGCATGAATCTAGACATATACCCCAACATTACTCAACACTTTCAGTTTTCCCTGGGGGTGTTAGGTTTCTTGGAGCATGTATTTAATTAGAATAAAAGAATCCAGTTTTCATTCACTCCTGCTAGGATGGAAGCTCCGTGAAGGCATGGATCTTTGCTCCTTCATCAGTGTCTGGTATGTTCTCCGTGCTCAGCAAATACTTGCTAAACAGCCTTTGACAGAACCTTCACAAGCAGTGGGACACGGTGCCAGCTGCTGTGTATGGCTGTGCCCCATGTCCCAGCAGGCTTTGGGAAGCAGACCTGTTACTCGTGAGTTCAGGGACAGAGACTCCTTGGGAACAATAGCTGCATTATGCTGAATGGCAGTCTACAAGAGGGTCCTTCTGGCCCCCTCAAGCTTTATTCTCTTTTTGGGGTGAGGTGGCTTGGTAATGGACCCTCATCACTGGACAGTTAATAAAGGTGCAATTTAGAGCCCAGGACACACACACACACACGCACATGCACACGCACACGCACACAGGCATACATGCACACGCCTGCCCAGGACACACACACACGTGCACACTCCTGGGTAAACAAACACTAGGCAAGCCACCCCTGGACCACAGAGTGTATCCTGCTCTGAAAGCACGACCAGCACCATCATACTCCTCTGAGACGGGCCCTCTGGTATGCAAACGACATTAATGTTTTTCAATACAGCACACGCTGGACTGCCAACTTTGTGTAGAAATGGCCCCGAGTGTCAGGATCTCGGTATTCCCCACGGTAACAAGGCTCACCAGACATGCTGTCTTGGCAGACGTGGAGCCAGCGACGTTCTGGGCGGAGGCCAAGCTGGCTGCAGAGCAGCCCCGGGCTCTCAGGCGTGCTGAAGATCGCACTCCACCTGTGAGCTAGACCAGAACGAGGCTCAGTCAGAGAATGCTCCCAGGAAGGAACATGCGCCCGCAGCTGGAAGCATCCCAACTAAAGAAAGCCCCAAGACCCCCCCAACACACACACATTTTATCACCTTTATGGAACGGCAGTGGGGGCCTGAATGTGCACTTTCAAGCACAGGTGTGCCTGGGTTTAGACACAGGGTCGACTGCCCATGGTCTTGGAGGTGGGGGGACAACCTACCCTCTTACCTTGTAAATTTCTAGGAGCCAACAGTTACACATTAATGGTCATGAAGTCACTTCAAAGTGTCTAAAATAAGTACATATCCTTCCTTAGAAGGCTCTCAAACTTTTATATGATGTTAAAGACCTTGACAAAAAGTAACATGAATACCAGAGGCCAGCCTCTGCACTCACCCCTCCCCTAAACTATAATCCTAATTCCATAGCCTCAAGCAGGTGGCTTGTGTCTCACAAATCTTAATGCCAACAGCTGTCCACTTCTAGCTTATCCTGAAAGGAAAGTCTTCTAATAAAAGTCATTAACATCTAAACCTTATTTAGGAATAATTTTAGCTTTTCAGAAAGGTAGCAAAAATAATACAGAACAACACTAAGAAATTATACTGTTAACTACAGACTATTTGAAGTTCATCAGTTTTTCTCTGTTCCAGATTCCAGTCCAGGACACCAAATAGCACTTAGAAAATAGGATACTTTAAAGCTCACCTCGAATGTAAAAGGAATACAAGTGAGGAACAAAGAGAAGCAGTAAATAGAAGAGAGAAATTCAGGTAGACATCGTTCGCTCAAAAGCTATTGCCACCACAGGCCCTAGAGCTGGAAATCCAGGAGGTGACAGATGAAGGGGCTCTGTCCAGCAGCAGATGGAGTAAACAGAAAAGGGAACCAGCTAGTTAGAAACTGCTATGATGCCTTACCCACCCTCAGAGGCCCCTGGAGGTGGCAGCTCCTGGCTCTGTGACACTACCACAGTTGGAGAGAGGGAGAGAGGCATTTTTTTTTTTTTTTTGCGGTACCGGGGATTGAACCCAGGGGCGTTCTACCTCCGTGCTACACCCCCAGCCATATTTTTTATCCTTTATTTTGAAACCGGGTCTCACAAAGTTGCGGAGGGCCTCACAGAGAGAGAGAGAGAGAGAGAGAAAGAGAGAGCGCGCGCGCGCGCGCTGAGGCTGGCCGCGAACCAGGATCCTCCGGTCTCTGCCTCCCAAAGTACTGGGATTACAAGCGTGCACCACCACGCCCGGCCGGAGAGAGGCATTTTACAATGGGGTGGGTGGGGGGCATAGCAACCTACAGAAGGTCAGGGCACGCCCTGCTACATGCAGTACAAGCAGGGCCCTCCTGGCCAGGTATAGGAGCTGTGGTGTGGGCACACTGGGGCTGGGCTTACACCATCTCACAGAGCAGGGCTTTGCTGGAAGTTCCGTAGCAGGTGGGGTCAGTTATGCCAAGGGGACCCAGCCTACAGAGCTGACACAGCTTGCCAAGAGCTGCCATGTACCTCTCTCTCATAGGGACAAAGTCCTACCACTCCATCCAGACAAGCCCATCACTGAATATAAAGACACGACAATGGCATGTCACGCAGAAACTATCAATAAAGATAGAAAGTACAAGCCAGGTGCAGTGGCGCACACCTGTAATCCCAGGACTTGGGAGACCAAGACAAGAGGATGTCTGGTTTGAGACCTGCTTCAGCAACTTAACAAGACTCTGTTTCAAAATAAAAAATCAAAAGGGCTGGGGGATTAGCTCAGAGGTAAAATGCCTCTGGGTTCCATTCCTGGTACCAAAAAAAAAAAAAAGATAGAAAAGGTGTGTGTGTGTGTGTGTCCATCTCCAAATGGAAATTCTAGAGTTGAAAAGTGCAACGAAGGGCTCAACGGTAGATAAGAACTGTCAGAAGAAAGAATAAGAAATTTCAAGATAGATTGGTAGATCATGCAAACCAAGAAACAGAGAAAAATAATGACGAAAAATGAAGAGTGTGTCAGAAGTGGTAACAACATTATGGGTACCAACATATGTGTAATGGGACAACCAGAAAGGAAGCGGAAAAATATTCGAAGAAATAATGACTGAAAAGTTCCCATATTTATTGAAAAACAACCTATGCTTCCAGGAATTTCAATGAGCTGAATTTCAAGTTGAATAAACGCAAAGAGGATAAGTGGGATAAACCCAAAGATGACACACCATTGTAAAAATCCTGAAAGTCAAAGGCAAGGACAAAATCTTGGAAGCAGAAAGAAGCAACCAATTCCTTACTCTCTTAGAAGAAAACATGGGCGGCCACAACACAGAATATTCAAATATATTCATATGTTTTAATAAAAGAAAAAGCTGCCAACCAAGAACCCTGTACTAGAGCAAAGCTGTCCCTCAGAAATGAAGGCAAAATAAAGATTTCCAGATACAACACACAGAGCAGAAAGGCACAGTGGTGCATGCCTGTAATCCCAGCTATTGGGAGGTTGAGATAGGAGGATCACAAGTTTGAGGCCAGCCTGGGCAACTTAGACCCTGTCTCAAAATGACAAACAAACAAACAAACAAACAAACAAACGGCTGGGGATGTAGCTCAATGGTAGAGCACCCCTGTGTTCAATCCTCATTATCAACCAACCAACCAACCAGCACCAGTCAAGGTAATCATGTTCTTTTAAGAGATGCATTAAATGCATATTTTTTCTCTTTTCTTCTCTTATCTGATTTAAAAAAGCAATTATAAGCCGGGCGTGGTGACGCACGCTTGTAATCCCAGTACTTTGGGAGGCGGAGACCGGAGGATCCGGGTTCCTGCTCAGTGCGCATGCGCGCGCGATGGATCGATTGATCGATCTCTCTCCTCTCTCTACCTAGCAAGGCCCTCCGCAACTTCGTGAGACCCGGTTTCAAAAATAAAGCATAAAAAAATAGGGCCGGGGGTGTAGCGCGGAGGTAGAACACCCCTGCGTTCAATCCCCGGTACCAAAAAAATAAATAAATAAAAATAAAAATAAAAAAGCAATTATACACAACCGGTAGAGTATACAGAAATGTATATATTTACCAATAAGAAACAACAAAGGCAGGTGAGAGCAAAGTCATATTGGGATAAGGAAGTGACTGCAAGATGGTAAAGTTAACAATGTTGTATTGTTGAGGTCGCAACATTAATAGACTGTGGTATGTACAACAAAGTATCACAAAAAGTGGGTAAAGGGGTAAGAGCTATATAAGAGTAACATTTTTGTATTCTCATTGGAATAAAGCTGGTACAACTCTGAAGCTGATCTAGTTAAAATGTATATGGTAAAAGAGCCAACACCAGAAAGCAAAAACTAGTGAAAAAAATTAAAATGCTAATTAGAAAATACTTATGCATAGAAGGAACAGGAGAACAAAACATATGTAAAGAAAATAAACACAATAAAATGTCATATGTAAATCTAACTATATCAGTTAACACTAAATGTAAATGAGCCAAATAACCACAGGCAATGACTGTCAGACTGGATTTTTAATATATATATATATATATATATATATATATTTTTTTTTTTTTTTTTTTTTTTTTGCGGTACCAGGGATTGAACCCAGGGGCATTCACCTCCGGGCTACACCTCCAGCCCTATTTTTTATTCTTTATGTTGAAACAGGGTCTCGCTAAGTTGCGGAGGGCCTCACTAAGTAGCTGAGGCTGGCCGCGAACCCGGATCCTCCGGTCTCAGCCTCCCAAGTACTGGGATGACAAGCGTGCACCACCACGCCCGGCTAAGACTGGATTTTTAAAGAGGTCCAATTCTCCAGCTGTCTGTAGGAGACACACTTTAGATTAAAATACAAGTGTTAGTGGTGGTACACACCTATAATCCCAATACTTGGGAGGCTGAGACAAGAGAATCACAGGCTGGAGACCAGACTCAACAACTTGAGACTCCAGTTCAACAAAAACAAAAACAAAACCCACACAAGCATAGTAAAATGAGTTGGAATTCACCATTGCCTCCACTGCCAGGCGAAGGGCCCCTTGGCTGGTGCTTTGTTCCCCAGCCCCAACCAATCCTCACCCCAGAGCAGCCCGGGCTTGCCAGGTACCCGTCCTTACCACCTTGTGGGGTGGGTGAAGCTCTCCTTACCCCACTTTGCATTTGACATAACTGGGGTCTAGCTGAGGCCACCACCATTTGGGTTGTAGCAGTTGAGAGGCAGGAACCCTGGCTCAGCAACACCAGCACCTCCAGGAGACCCCTTCCCCGGGTTGTACCCTCTTGGCCCCCTCTCCTCAGGTAAGTCATTTCAGAGCCTCATTCTAGGGCGTCTGGTTGGTGCTTTCTTCCCAGGATGCGACTCAGGAGCCCCACTACGGGGTACGGTTGGGAGTCCTCAACTCCCGGGGTCGAGGATGGGAGCCCCCCACTCCCCAGGGCGAGGCGGGGAGCCCCTCACTTCCCGGGGCCGTTCGGGAACCCCCCCAATCCTAGGGACTATGCTGGGAGTCCCCACTTCCCAGGGCCAGTCAGGAACCCCCCAATCCTGGAGGCTAGACTGGGAGGCCCCACTCCCCGAGCGAGGCCAGGAGGAGGCCGCCTGTCGGCCCAGGCATCCCGAGACCCCGCCTCAGTTCCCCAGACAGCGGACGGTCGGGTGCAGCTCCTGCGGGCCCGGGCCCCTCACCTTCCTGCTCCTCATGAGTGTGAGCGGCGCCACCGCCCCAGCGTCCCCGCCGGACACTTCGCTGCAGAGCCCCAACCCCGCGGCCCCAGACCCGCGCCGCCGCGGCATCTGACGTCACCATGGATCTGACCAATCACAGCTCGGCCTTCCCCAGGCACGTGACCCAACAAGCTGGCTCTTCACCTGAGGGGGCGGGGCGCAGCGCCGAGGGCTTGGGCTTGGGGGCGGGACACCGGAACCGGAAGTCGATCGGCTTTCTGGTGGTGTTTGAGAGGGGCGCTTCCTCCGCGCGTCCGTGGCCGCCATGTTTGAGAGGGGCACTTCCTGGGCGCGTCCGCGTCCGCCATCTTTGAGAGGGGCGGCTGCGGCAGCCCCGGGCGCCCCTCCTCGCCCAGGCCGCTTGCTTTCGGTGAGCAAGACCGGGTCTCTGCCCTCGGCCTCCCCGCTGTGGCTCGGAGATCCTTGGGAGCGCTCTCGTGGCAGCGGTTGGCCACGTCCGCCCGGGCTCCAGCGGTCATCGGCGGCGGCCTGGCGTCCCAGCGGGAGGGCGCGGTAGTGGACGGGCGCCTCCTGGCCTGTCGCCCGCGGAGGGCTAGGGCATGGAGTGCGGCCGCCCTTCTCGGTCCCCAGAGGGACCGCGGCTCGACGGGTCGATTGCACCCAGTCCCTCCTAACCAGGCCCCCAGGACCTCTGCCTCCTACCCCCAGACCCCCGGGCCGCAGGACCTCTGCCCATTGGGATTTTAGATAGGAATAGACTCCAGCCTTGCCTTAACCCTTCCCCGCCCCGAAGCCTCCGGCTGGCTCTGCAGCATTTCGGAAAGGGGCTTCGGAGCTGGAGGACGCGGGGGCTGGAAGACCCGGGGAGCCGGAGGACACTAGGGATGTGTGTGCTGGAGGACTGGGGTCCGGAGGCCATGGCCTCTGCCTCAGACTCATCACTCTGGCACCAGTAGCTTCGAGTGAACCATACACAGCAACCCTGCTGTTCCTCGGAAAAGATGAGGCTGGTATTTCTTTTTTATAATGATTTCTTTTTCCAGGTGAGAACATTTAAATGAGGTAGCTTTGTGAGAAGCATTAGGGTTTCCCGTTAAACTAAAAGGTTGAAAAGTGAGCTGTGGCAGGGTGCCTCTGTGCATCTCTCTAGCAGAGGTGCGATTCACTTGCTTGTCTAAAAGCGTTTAGCTCTGCTCTTACAGAATGGCTCCCTCAAAGACCAGACCTGCCCTGGATGCCTCTTTTCAGTGCATAAGAACTGCGAGTCTGTACGGATCCTGCCAGCTCTTCAGAGCTGCACAGGTTCCTTTTCCCCTTTAGAAACACATCATTAGGTGATTAGGTGCAGCCCCTGAAATTAGGCTGCTTGTGCGTTTTGGCTTTTGGCAGTGAGTGAACATATTTGCAGTCTTAGTGTGCCCACATGCCCATGCACACTGGCACACACACAGATTCGTTCTCACACTCACCTACTGGCGGTTGTAGCCTCCCCCTCCTATCCCCACGCCTCTCTCCATGTTATTTCCCATGATGTACATGGAAGGGAAACAGCAGATGTGTGACTAGCAGGAAATCCATTTGAAAGGAAATTAATATAATCGCTGCCAACTGTTACAAAACAGGCGCAGTACTCTATCACGCCTAACCTGTCCCTCTTTCGCTGAGGCTGGTTTCAGAAACCTGCTTCAGTGGTTTTTCTTAGTAGTCCCTTGGAGTTTAGGGTTCTCATAAGCTAAGGGTTAATCGCCACAGCTACTTTCTGGCACCACCATTGTTTGTGGTTGGTGTCAGTTGATACAAACACAGCACCACTAGAGCGACTGGGGCTCTGGGGCTGGGGCCTAATCAGCTGCTGGTGCCTGTTAATTCTAGACTCAAAGCCTGGCAGCTGGTCTGCTCTTCTCTGGCCCACAGCGGCCAGGACAATCACGGATCCATGGTAGGGGATCTTGGTAAAGTTCTTCTGTGCTTCCCCACTGCTTCTAAGATCAAGACCAGCAGTCTGAGGTGACCTTTGAGGCCCAGCCTGGTGCCTGACATATAGTAGGCACTGGACAAATGCTTGTTGACTGAATGTGTGGGAGGCCCCTGCTTGCTCACAGCTGCCCCAACCTCCTCCAATCTCATCTGGATGGGTGCCCCCTGCCATACACACAGCCCCCAGATGGCCACCAAGTTTCTTCAACGTCCCTCTGCTCAAAACCTTGCTCTCCCCAGTCCCCCCAGCTGTCTCCACTTTGTCTGGCTCATTCTTTCTTCAGACCTCAGCTCAGCTTAAATTTCATGTCCTTGGGACACATTGCCAGATGCCCCTGCCCCCACATTAAGTCTGTCAGTTAGAGCCGGGCGTGGTGGCGCACGCTTGTAATCCCAGTACTTGGGAGGCAGAGACTGGAGGATCCGGGTTCGTGCCAGCCTCAGCGCTCTCTCTCTCTCTCTCTCTCTCTCCTTAGTGAGACCCTCCGCAACTTTTTGAGACCCGGTTTCAAAATAAAGTATAAAAAATAGGGCCGGGGGTGTAGTGCGGAGGTAGAACGCCCCTGCGTTCAATCCCCAGTACTGCAAAAAAAAAAAAAAAGTCTGGTCAGTTACATCTTAGCTTTCTTCGCTTTTCCACCAGGATGTGGTAACAGGGTGGGCACTTTTCTCTCCTTTCTCAGAACATATTCACCCGCATACATCCCCAGAGTTCCCGCTGTGTGCCGGGGTGGGGCTAGGCACTTGGGTTATAATGATGGTGGCAAGCTCAAGCCAGTCGCCCTTCCAACTTCCTAGAGCTTTGGTCCAGTGGGGAAGATGGATGTTAGTGAGACAGTCACATAGAGAATTGCAGGTTTTCCATGTGACAAGAGCACACCAGGGAACTGTCAGACCTGTTTGGGGGGGTCAGATAAGGCTCACTGGTGACCAGGGGGTCACCTCTTCCCTCCTTCACCCTTTCAGATCTACCAGGAGGAAGCAGGTGGGGGTCATCCTAAGTAATGAATGTCTGGGGACATCCATCCAGCTCAGGCTGGACAGGTTGCCCCTCCTGATGAGGACAGGCACTGAAGTGGGCAGAGGGGCATTCTTGAGTTCTCCCTCCTCCTCTCTCCCAAAATGCAGTGTTGGGTTGCAAGAGGTCTTAGTGGGAGCACAAAACCAAGCCAGACTGAAACTAACTCCTCCGCCGTCTCTGCGGGTTCCTTGCATCCACTTCTTTATTCCTGATCAGCTGCCCCCCTGCCCTTCCAGGACGAGGGGGGTCATCTTAGTGGCAGTGTGTAATGTTTGTGCAGTGCTTATGCGGGGCTGGTGTCCCACATGGCTTGTAAGCCCCCTGGAGGCATAGGCCCAGCACAGGAGCTGGAACCTGCTGGTAGACCCCCAAACGATATTTGTGAAACAATGGTAGTGGGGATAATGCAGACAGAGATGGAGGATTGCAGACTCAGAGGGAACTTTTGTATGCGCACCCATATCACAAATTCACTGCTTAAACACCACTATGTCCACAGCTCAATATTTGCCTCTGACAAACACCGTGCAGCTGATGAGATGCTGAAGAGAATATTCAACTGATTAGCAGTCAGCAGACTCATTAACGGATGCCATCTGATCGGAGCGCATCTCATTACCACCAGGAGATGGTGACTTCTGTGATGAGTCTTTTACACTCCGACCCTTTATATTTAAAAGAATGGTGTTACGGTTTGGATATAGAATGCCCCTGAAAGAGCTCATGTATTGACAATGTAAAATGTTCACAGGTGAAATAATTGAATCATGAGGGGTCTAATCTTGGTGGATAAATCCGCTGATGGATTAGTGGATTTTTTTGGGTGGGAAGGTAAGTAGGGTGTAGCTGGAGGAGGTAGGTCACTGGGGATGTGGCCTTGGGGATTATATATGTCTCACCCCCTCCCCGGCATGCTCTCTCTGCTTCCTTCCACCATGCTCTGAGCCCCGCAGAGGTGACCGGGCCTAAGGTGGACTAGAACCTCTGAAACTTCCTGTAGTGGTTTGGATTTAGAATGTCTCCCTACCCCTCAAGGAAACAAGGGAGCAATGTTGGAGGCGGGGCTTGGTTGCTCAGGAGGAGTCTCTGGGGTGTGGCCTTGGGGATTATTTAAGAGCTCTCCTCCCCCAGCTCTCTCTCTACTTTGGGCCTCTGTGATGTCAGGAGCAGAGCCTAGTGCTGCTCTCCCTCTCTCTGCTCCCCACCGCCCTGCCCTGAGTTCTGCACACCCTCCTGACATGGAATGAATCTCTAAATCTCCAAAAACTGTGAGCAAATAAATCTTCCTTCCTCTAAGTTGTGGTTATCAGGTATTTGTGGTCACAGTAGTGAGAATGCTGGCTGAAACAAATAACATAATAGTTAAAGAGAGAGAACAAGAAAAATAAGTAAACAAAAAGCACATAGCCTGCTTTTAAAATGTTCTTTTACTTGACCTGATAAAACTTTTCAGCCAGGTGTGTTGGTGCATACCTGTAATCCCAGTACTTACTTAGCAAGACTCCCAGCAACCTAGTGAGACCCTGTTTCAAAACAAATAATAAAAGGGTTGGGGTGTAGCTTGGAAGTAGAACACCCCTGGGTTCAATCCCTAGCACCAAAAAAGGGGTACTTTTTCTTGGTAGCCACCCTCCTTCTCCTCCTGGTTTTGGTGGACAGTTGTAACTGACAGTAGGATAGCCATCTGCATTTGGAAGATCTCCTCAGTCCTCACAAGTTGATCCTACACAAGTTTGCCAAGATCCTCCCAGGAGGAAGGATGGAAAGGATGGAACCCCAGAGCCAACACTGTTGAGCAAGAAGCAGTCTACAGAACCAGGCTGGTCAAGAGAAGCGTTCTGGAGTTGGCGGCTCTGGAATTGGGCTTTAGGCTGTCTGCAGGCTGACATTTCCTGCAGAGACAGAGGAGGAGCGGCAGGAAGAAGGGCTCTGGGTGGACGTGGGTGGGGGGAAGGCCAGTGCCTACCCCCTTGCCAAGCTCCCACTGGGGGCTAAATGTTCATGGAATTTTTGCAGCCTACTTCGTCGACTAATCAATAGTCTGTGACATTAAAATGTTTGCGGACAATAGACCATTTTCTGCTTCAAATATCCTCCAACCTGCTGGGATCAGGATACAGCTATGGGTCGATCACACCTGTTCTAGTTTCAGCAAATCCAGGATGGACAGAAGGTTGTGGCCTGACCCCACGGGCTTAGAGACCTGCTGGATAAAGCTCTCCCCGGGCTCACAGCCCATTCCTCTTTGCCCCACTGTCAGGAAGCTCAGAGCATTCCTTATTTGAGTTTCTCGATACTGTTTTCATTCTTGTTCACCTGTCTTTTCATTCTTGGCTTCTTTCATCTGCAGTTAATTGTGTTTGCTCGAAAGATCTAACTGTGCTTCTGTTTTTATTGATGGCATTTTGGTAAGTCATCTGGATACAAATGTATACAGAGGAAAATCCTCGCAGGCCTCCATATCCCACCAATTCTGGCCCCGTGGAGACACAGCAGCGTAAGCCAGGCATTGTCTCCTGGAGCTGCGACTGGAATCCGTTTGTTTACCCATCAGACATTCGTTGAGCTTCAGCACCGTGAGAAACACCCCTGGCGACACCAATGAGCATGGCCCTGAGAGCTGGCAGGGGGCTTCTGCTAGGGGGGGACCTTGCCATCTACTTGGAGAGTCGGAGTGTACCCCCGAGCTACCAGAGAAACACCCGGAGGCACTTGAGCTCCGGGAACTACCACTTTGTCCTGACAGCACCAAGGACACCCTCCCCTGGGTGTTAATGAAACTGCAGATCTGAATGGGACATTCGCATCATGAGTTCCGATGCCACCGGGGCACAGAAGCTGGGTCCGGCTGCATGCCGGAAGCCCTGCCAGCTCTGCGACGGGATCACAATTGCAGTGTCCTTTGAAAAAAAAAGGCCTGGGATTTGCAGAGCCTTGAAAAGACTAAATTTTCAACTCAGAGTGAAAAACAGAAGTAAGCAAACATTTTTTGAGAACCTCTGGGCAGGCAGGAAGAAGCACACTCAGATGAGATGCCTTGTTTTAGGCTGAGGCTTCCTTGTCTTCCAGAGACTGTGTGTGTGTGTGTATGTGTGTGTGTGTGTGTGTGTGTGTGTGTGTGTGTGTAAATTGCTGGTGATCGCTTAAACATGAAGCAGGGCGTAGACTGCACAACGGAATGTATGAATTGGCCTACTACTGCCTCCTACTCACACATGCCTCTGTGTCCCCTTGTCCTTTGGGCTCATTTGGCTAAAGATCAGTGACATGGGCCAGGTATGGTGGCACATGCCTGTAATCCCTGAGACAGGAGGATTGCAGGTTCATGGCCAGCCTCAGCAATTTATTGAGACCCTCCACACCTTAGTAAGACCCTGTTTCAAAATAACACACACACACACACACACACACACACAATCAGCAACATGTTAGCTATCTTTTTTTTTTTTGCGGTACTGCAGATTGAACCCAGGGGCATTCTACCTCTGAGACATACCCCCAGCCCTATTTTTTGTTATTTTGAAACAGGGTCTCACTAAGTTGCGGAGGGCCTTACTAAGTAGCTGAGGCTGGCCGTGAACCCGGATCCTTGGGTCTCAGCCTCCCAAGTACAGGGATTACAAGGGTGGGCTACCACGCCTGGCACATGTTAGCTATCAAAGAAGAGAGTTTTGCCCCTAAGCATGATGACTTCTGGTGGCTGGCAGTTTTTCCCTCCATGATGATCCCTGGCTATGCACAGGAATAACAAGTTCAAGGGCAAACATCTGTGTCTAAGGCATGTCCTTCATGGAAACTCCAGCATCCTACACCCCTGCCACCTCCATGCGGGGAGAGGATCCAGGGGAGGGCACATGCCAGGGCTCTGCCCCTTCTTGCTGATGTCCCATTTTGTGAGGACACGGACGAGGTAGGACCGGGATGATTGACCTCACGTCAACCTGAAGGTCTGCTCCCAGTGGCCTCCTAGAGCTAAATGTCATCAGATTTCAAAACAAAAGGATTCCTCTGGGCATCAGAGACATCATACTGTGTGGGCATCCTCCCCCAGCTGTCCTTGGAGGAACGGAGGACCCCGAGGGCAGCAGGGCAGCTGGAAGATGCAATAAAGGACAGGTGCAGGAGGCAGAAGCGCTTGTCCTGGAGGACCGGTGTGCACAAAGCCTTCCTTTCACTTGGAGAACGAGTCAAGAGTACGCATCGTTTGCTCAGAGATGTGGGACTGGAGCGCATTGCACCAGCAGCATTGACTTGGAGATGAAGGTGTGGTAGGGAGGGGTCTGCCCTTTCCCACACTTGTGGAGGAGAAAAGGTGTTCCAGAGGGCCATGGTTCATTCACAAAAGTGTAGCTGCCATGAGTCTGCAGACTAGCAGAAGGCAGCTCCAAGTAGTCTGGGGTCCTGCAGGAGTCTGGAGGGCCCCCCAATTCTCCTAGCCGGTCAGGGGCCCTCTGCCCTAATCCATGTCCTATGAGCAGAATGGCAAATGGGCGGCCTCTGTTTACTCTGCAGAAATCCCTGATTTCCTTGAAGGGCGTTTGCCTGCTCTGGTCTGCGCACTCAGCTGGCGCTCTGTCCTGCTCTTCCCTAGGAATCCAGAGCAGATTCAGCTCAGCACATTCGAGGCAGCGGAGTGCTGGATAAACGGCGCCTCACATTAGTGTAAGCGGCACTGCCAGGGTTACCTGCTGCCGGTTCACAGCAGCTAACAGGTGTGAACTAGTGTCGCAGGCATGGCCTTGCCTCTCTGCCGGCTTTGCCAGGGCTGGCTCACAACCCAGCTGGCTCTCTGAAGACACGGTTTCACCTTGTCTTGTTCAAGCATGAGCTCCTCTCCTGCCTCACAATCTCCTTCTTTTCAAAGTCTGGGCACAAAGCAGAAGGCGGGGCCTGGCTCCTTATCTGGTCTCCACACGCGCTTCAGTTCGTGGGGTGTCGGCTGGCATGCAAGCTGCAGCTTCACAAGGTTCGTGCCTTGTCTAGGGTTTTACATCGGCACCATCTGGAATTCTTGGACATTCTCAAGCTCACTCAGTTGGCCTGAATTTAGAGGTGAAAAGGTGGAGGTTAATCTTGCCTTTGAATTTGTCAGTTCCAAAACATACACTGTTAGTATTCCAGAAGGGAGACTCACACCAGATCCCGAAGATGGGGAAAAAGATTCTCTCTCTCTCTCTCTGACACACACACACACACACACACATCAGTAGTTCAGGACACCTGCAACTTTGAAGGACCCAGCCCACACCAGACCTCATTTCTGAAGTCACTTCAGACTTAATAATTCAGTAGAGGGACTCGCAGAACTAACTGGCAGGCGCTACACTTACAGTGATGGTTTCTCACAGGGAAAGGACACACATTAAGACCAGGCATGGGTGGCAGAGTCTGGGTAAAGAGCCATAGCAGAGCTCTTCCTGTTCCACCCCAGGGGCTGCTCTCCTGGACCCGATGGGTGACAATAGGCATGATGTCTCAATGGCCAGGGAAGCTCCCTCGAGCTTCCATGCACGGAGCTCTTATTAGAGGCCCATCACCTAGGCAGGGATGATTGAGCGATTGCTCTTGGGGTCAATCAGTTGACTGTTAGTTACACCTGACCCCCAAATCAATTGACTCTTAGTTACACCTGACCCAAAGCTCCCACCCTAAGACACAGGGTTCATGTTGCTGGCATGGTCAGCCCCACACTAAGACTATCTGGATGTGACTTTCCCCACCTAAATCACATTACAGGACTGTCCAAGGTGGCTCCAGGCCCCAGGGAAACAGGACACCCCTATCGGGCAGGACATTTAGAGGTCACCTCCCAGAAACCACACACTCTCTGGCACATGCGCACGTGTGCACACAAGCACAGAGAGGAGAAAATGGAATAAAACGTCGCTCTGGTGGGTCTGTAACTCCCCTTTTCGCAGGCTGTTTGGAATGTTCTTATCTCTTTTTTCTTGATTCCTGTTGAAATACCCTGGAACGAATGCCTGCTGCCTGGCCCCGGTGACAAAGAGGAAGGTTTTATAGAACATTTTCCTCTAAGGAAGAAAGAGGCACCCTGCCTTTTTCTCAGTGAGAGAGAAATGTTCTTTTGAATAATTTTTTAATTTACTAAAATTTTTTTTGACTCTATTGCTAAGGGGATGCAAACTTCCCGCAGAGAGGCACAGATAATGTTTTAATATTTGCGTGGCACTTCACCAGGCCCTCCAAAGCCCAGAGGTGCCACGCTGCGGTGAGCCGCGGAACCAGCCTTTCCCCGTGAAGAGGAAACCGCACCCCAGGCCTCGAAGGCCCAGCCATCTCCCTTCCAAGGCCCCAGGGGCCCCAGTGGGGCTCCTTTTTCAGGTCAGCCCCAGAGAGACCCCAGCCAGGTCTCCAAACCACAGAGGTTGGCCCTCCCTGGTTAGTGACCAGTGCCTTATCCTAATAACCGTGCCAAGATGTTATGTTCTGTTATGGCCACCACTGTTCATTTCTACCCATGGTTTTAAAAAGCCAGTGGAGCGTCGGTGTTCTGTGCACAGCCCCTGAACCCATGCTTCTCATTGACACTCACAGGCAGGGCGTTGCATCCAAACTGTGCTATTTTCTTCTTCTTCTCCTTTTTTTTTTTTTGGAACGGGGGATTGAGCCCAGGGATATTCATGCCAGCCCTCTTTTATTTTTTATTTTTGAAACAGGGTCTTACTAGGTTGATGAGAGTCTCACTACTTGCTGAGGCTGTCCTTGAACCTGTGATTCCCCTGTCTCAGCCTCCCGGTTACTGGGATTACAAGCGTGCGCCAGCACACCCAGCTAAACTGTGATATTTTCTGATTGAAGTTTTCAGGGGGGATTTTTCTAGCAATAGCTTTTAGTTACTAGCCAGGCCTGTAATCCCAGTACTTAGGAGGCCAAGGCAGGAAGGATCGCAAGTTTGAAGTGAAAATAAAAATAAGGCAAAATAAAGGCAAAATTTTTGAGGCAGAATAAAAGAATGTCTGAGTATTTGCCTGGCACTTAACCAGGTCCTCTATTTTTGAGGCCAAATAAAAAAATTAAAAAGGATGGGGGTGTAGCTTGAAAGTAGAATGCTACCAGGTTCAATCCCCAGTACAAAAAAAAAAAAAAACCCAAAAAACCTTGTGGCTAGGACGGCCAGTATCAGGGACATCTGAAGCCCTGAAATAGGGTTTCAGCTGAGTGCCTATGGCCCAGGCCTGGAATTTTTGGTCACCTCCCAGGCCTCTTGTCTGGGCCTTTATGCTATGAACACCTTGAGAGGGATCCGGGTGCAGCAGCACACTGCAGGCTGGGGCTGTTGGATCCTGGGGTCTTCTGAGGGTGACAGGGAACAGGACACACTGGCTTCAGAAGTGGTGTGATGCCCAGCCCGAGGCTCCGTCGCTCCACTCCTGACCATCATGGGCCTTCACCTTTGCAGAGAATATGGTGTCCCCCTGCACAGGTGGGGTGCCTGGGACAGGAGAAACCATGGCTTCGGTAACCAAGTCAGGACAATGCAGTGGACATCCTGCTGGCTCAGCCCCCCCCCCCCGCTTGATGGGGGGCAGGAATAACAATGTCCACATGCTTGAAGAGTGCCCCGTTTGTGTCTGTCACTGTTTGAAGCCACTTCTGTGGATCATCTCATGTGACTCTCACATCAATCTATAACACAGATTCTCTCGTTACCTGGGGAAACTGAGGCACAGAGAGGGGACATAATTCACTCAAGATTACATAGCAAGGAGGTGCTAAGGCCAGGATTTAGACCTGGACTCTCCCCCCCACACTTTACAACCATATGGGGCTCTGAAGGGGCACCCTGTCCCCACACGCTGAACTAGCCCTGAATGGGTGAGCAGCCATCCCCGGCTTCTGACCCAGCAGAGCCTGGGTGTCTCCAGTCCCCAACACCAGGGGGCAGGATGAGACAGCAGAACGGGCAGCCAGCACTCTCTGGCAGCACAGCCTGGTGGCCTTTTCCTGGGACACAGTTCGGCAGTCTGGGATTCGGGATCTCAGGACGCCCTGAGGATGCACGGGTGTGGGTGGGCAGGCGAGGGACACGGAAAGTGGCTCCTTTTCTAACAACCTTTAGAATCATCTGTGCAGGCTGGATTGGAGTGAGCTGAAACATACTGTGTAGAATATGGTTTTCTGGTTCCCAACACTTTGGCAAACACCAGGGAGCGAAAGCAGCACATTAAAGATGTATCAGCAGCCAGGTGTGGTGGCGCATGCCTGTAATCCTAGTACCTGGGAGGCTGAGACAAGAGGAGCACAGGTTTGCGCCAGCCTCAGCAACTTGGTGAGGCCCTCTGCAACTTAGTGAGACCTGATTTCAAAATAAAAAATAAAGCCGGGTGTGCTGGCACACGCTTGTAATCCCAGAACTCGGGAGGCTGAGACCGGAGGATCCGGGTTCATGGCCAGCCTCAGCTACTTAGTGAGGCCCTCCGCAACTTTGTGAGACCCTGTTTCAAATAAAGAATAGAAAATAGGGCTGGGGGTATAGCTCGGAGGTAGAATGCCCCTGGGTTCCATCCCCAGTACCGCAAAAAAAAAAAAAAAAAAAAAGAAAGAAAAATTGGGCTGGTGGTGTATCACAAAGGTTGTTAGAAAAGGAGCCACTTTCCGTGTCCCTCGCCTGCCCTGGGTTCAATCCCCAGTACCACCAAAACAAACAAGCAACAAACAAGCAACAAACAAACAAAAAACCACCAACCAACCAACCAAACAGAAAGCACATGTATTTGTAAGCAGTGACTGTACTGGTGGAGTGGGAGCTGCCTGGGGAGCTTGCACCATGCCCGGAGCCCGAGTTCAGGTTAGAACACAGTGTTGATCCCTCCAGTTCTGGGCTGGTGTGTGCTATGGGTTTTTAAGGTACCCTCAGCACTGTGTTCTGCTGTTGGGGACTTGCTCACCTGCTGGGTGGGGCATCCTAGGCTCTCTTCACCCCCTCACTGGCTGGTCTTTTCCTGTGCAGCCCCTCTGTTGGGTGAGTCATATGGTGGCTCCAGGTCCAGGACCTCTACCCATAGAGACCCAGAAGGACAACAGGGGCTCAGAGGTCAGGCCAAGCTTCCTCTGGCTCCCCCTTCCTCTCCAGACCCCACTCTCATAGACTTTTCTAGAAAATGCTTCATGTCCCTTGAGGTCCTCGATGAATCATGGGATAGAACACCAGGGTCTGCTGGTCCAGATGAGGAAACAGGTCTGGGAAGATCCGAGGCCTGGCCAAGCCTTGGGGCCCACTGGCTGGGCTGGTCCTGGTGTGTGCATGCGTGTCTCCTTCCAGGGAAGGCTGCCTTCTTCTCTCAGTGTTAGATCTCTGCCCATTTGCAGCTCTCAATACTGCTTATTCCTCCCCTGTTTCTTCCCCAGTGGTTCCTTTTACTTCTCTCGGTCCCTCACCTCGTTCCCTCTGTTTCTCAGCCTCTGCTCCTCCCAGGGCATGAACCTGTGGCTCCAGCCACTAGTCCAGCTCATTCTGTGGTGGTGGTGTGCTTGGGGGCGTAGGGGATGGGCTCACGGGTTGCCAGGGCTTCTGGGGAGCTGGGCCTCGAGCACTCCTAGGAGGCCAATCTGGACTTAGCACCGGCGGCCCCCACAGATGCTCTGGCGCAGCTGTTTCCAGCCATCCTCCAGGTATGCACGTCAGCACCTTTATCCCCAGTCTTCAGTTAACCAGGGCAAAGAGACAGTTGAAATTAAATCTGCAGATAGACTGTGGGCTCCATCCAGCAGCTCAGGCAGAGTGGGGCGCAGGCAGTAGCTGTTTGCAGGAGCAGAGTGAGCGGGTGCAGGTACCGGCTTCCTCCAGGACCTGAGCCTGCAGGCAGGGTGGGTTCTGAGCTGCTTCCCATGTCATGGTGACCCGAGAGGAGAGGCTGCATCCCTAAGAGCTGCAGGAGAGCTGTGAGTTGGTGGTGTTCAGAAACTAAGCAGATTGGGAGAGCTGTCTCTGGCCCTGTGTCCCCGAGGGCCAGCCGCTGGCCCTGGGGTCAGGGTGGCCTGCGTGCCAATACAAACACAGATGTGGGCATGGCTGTCTTGTGGCAGAGAGCAGCTGCTACTCCGGGCTGAGCTGGCAAAGCCCAGTGCACAGGAATGGAGGTGCAGAGCTGAAACACACCAGAGCCTGGCTGGGGTCTAGGCTGACCATCAGGCCCCGACATCCTGGGCTGGACCTCAGGGTCCCCTCAGCTAGGACACTGATCTGCAGCCTCATGGGTCCAGGCCAAAGCAGAGTGCCCAACTATCCTGAGCAGAGCATGCTGCGAGGGCCATTGAGCATGTCTCCGCAGGTGCTCCCGCGACGCCCTGGGAGGCGCTGATGCTCATGGGCACTGTCTCACTCACCCCGGCACTCCTGGCGTACTTGCCAGGGTTCTGGCTGCTTTCTGGTGTGATCACCCACAGTCCTCTCAACAACTGGGTCCTGCCAAGCTGAGGAGGAGCCCCAAGACAAGCAAGGCAAAGCCGCTTTGCCGTGCGTGAGCGGTTGTGGGGTTTCTGTTCAGGCCTCCCCAGCTCTGACACCCTGGTTGTAACCGCAGCTCTTCACAGCAGCCGGAGGGCGAGCTTCTCCTCCGGCTTCAGACCCAGCTTGGACCTGCCTAGAGCCACGAAAGCAGCGGGGCTCAGTGACTGTCCCCACCCCACCCCCGAGGCTTGCAGCTCATGCCTCTACCATCAGTCCTTATCAGGGCCTTCAGGGGCCCCGGTAGGACCTTCCCCAAGGGAAGCAGTTGGGGGAGGGCGCTACAGGGACCAAGGAGTAGGGCGGCTACACTCTTCCATCTGGCTCCAACTGTACTCTTGGAGACTGACCTCTGACCTCTGACCTTCAAGCTTTACAGTCAAGTTGACCTTAAACCATGTCAGTGGTGGCTAAGTCACCTTAACCTCACTACCGCCAGGAAAACTTTCCTTTAATACCCAGCACACACTGTCTAGGAGCCTTGATCCAGGATGGTGGCCTCCATCTAACCCCCTGGCAGGCTCCGTCTCCCCCAGAGTGGGTCTGGCTGTGGGTGGCAGGCCCTGTCCTCCAGCTTCTTCGCTGTGGTCCCCCCAATGGCTCATTTGACTTCACAGTGGTCACAAGTTTCCCTGGATTCATAAATACCCCCCTGGAAAGGGGACAGAACCAAGAGAAACTTTCCTACCATTGTTCTGAGAGTCCATTGGTCCTTTCGTGCACACTGGGCCTGCCTCAGATTCTGCCCCTGTGCCTAGCCTGGTACTGTTCTGCAGTGATCCACTCCCAACTCGCATAGCGGGGTGGCTCCTCGTGTCTGAGCATCCAGGCCCCTTCTCTCTCACCCCAGCTGGGGCGTCTCTCTTCTGCTGGCTGACACCAGCACTAACAGGAGTGGCATTCCCAGAATCTACCTCCTGGGGAACAAGGGTTTGCCAGTGAGACACATGTGTGTGAGGCATTTGGGGTAGAAGAGAGACAGAACCGTGACTCCTGGGAGCTCTGGTGACCAGCTGTGGTGGTGCCAGACCCGATGGCTCCATCTAATCCTCCCTAGTGACCATGTGGCATGGTACCACTTGGGGGGCTGGACACACTTGGCCTCAGCCCCTAGAACTCCCTCAAATCTCCAGTTTTCCACCTGCTCCCAGGCTTCAGGCTGGAGAATTAGTGACTTTTCTCTCCCACCCCTCTTCCAGGCCTTCCCTACCCCAGCACCCACCCCCACCACGTTTGTAAAAACTATAATTCCCATATGGAACCCCTCTTCCTGAAACTTCTTCCGTGACTGTTTTCCTGCCCAAATCCAGACTGGTACGTGGGCTGAGCTCTCTGCAGGGTGCAGCCTGTTTTCAAAGAAGACGACACTGGCTGGCACGGAGCAGTTCAGCCCCTCTCTGTCTCAGCCTCTTCCATTCCACAGACATTTTCTCTGTGCCATTGGAAGGCCCAGTGGTGGGATTTTCCCATCACACAGAAGAGCAGCTCTCCCAAGATGAGACCTTTTGATGCCCTGAGAGCAGAGGACCAGGGCAGGTGTTGGGGTATTAGCTGCCCGCTCCTGACATCTCTTTCCAGGTGCAAGATGTCCCTTCGTGATGCTCTGGCTTCTTGCCCTGGGCCCTCTCTCCCTCTGGAAGTGGAGTGGACCTCCTGGTGGGCAGGTGCTAGTCCTCGGTCACCTTCGCCAATTGGATCAAACTGTTTTAGTTTTTTGTCACAGTGACCAATACCTGCCAAGCACAACTTAGAGGAGGAAAAGTTTATTGGGGCTCAGCATTTTAGAGGTTTAGTCCATAGGCAGCTGTCTCTAAAGCAGAAACTGCGGCAGCAGGGCCAGTGGTGGAGAAAAGCTGCGCTTGATCATGGCGACCAGGAGCAAGAGGAGGTGGCCCAGGGACAGATAAAATCCTCAAGGCCACGCCTGCAGTGACCCGCCTCCTCCATCCATGCCCCACCTCTGAACCTTGCTACTCTGGGGACCAGCCTTTCAACCCATGAGCTTTTGGGAGAACATTCTAACCCCCTCCCACACACAACACAGACAAAATATGAAAATGCATGCATTGAAGGGAGGGAATCTCTCTCTTCCCCCCCGCACTGGATCTGGGTGTGGCGGTGAGTGGGTTATCTGCTGGGGACCCAGCCTCCCATCAAGAGCTCTGCCGGTCCCTTTGTTTGGTTCCCCCGCAAGCTAGCCTCATTCCTGACGACAATGAGATTCTGGTCCTCTGTCCACTGACTCATTTATCTTCATTCTTATTTGGTCCAGAACTTGGGTGGGAAGAAGGGCGGTGTTATTTGGGTTCCCTCAAAGACCTTGACAGGAGGTAATTTTAAAATAGCATTTTGCCGGGTGTGGTGGTGCACACTTGTAATCCCAGTACCTGGCTGAGACCAGAGGATCTGGGTTCGCAGCCAGCCTCAGCTACTTGGTGAAGCCCTCCGCAACTTAGTGAGACCCTGTTTCAAAATAAAGAATAAAAAATAGGGCCGGGGGTGGAGCTCAGAGGTAGAACGCCCCTGGGTTCAATCCCCAGTACTGCAAAAAAAAAAAAAAAATAGCACTTTGAAGGATCAACATTCTCTCCTCCACCTCAGTGTTTCCTTTGTTTAAACAGAACATTGGCTCTGGCGGTAGCAAGCTTGAGTGAGAATCTGGATGTAGCCTTGTACCTGCTGTGTGGCCTGGGGACACTTAGCTTCCAAATCCCTGGGTCCCCGCAGTGACACGCAAACCAGCAGACTTGTCATTAATGTTTTCAGCATCGCATGAGATACTTAATGAGCGAGCAAGTACTCCGCCACTCTGGAGCACTACCTACGTCTGATCTGTACCATCAAAGCCAAGGCCGTCCTTACCCATCCCAGCATTCTTTTTTTTTTTTTTTTTTTGCGGTACCGGGGATTGAACGCAGGGGCGTTCTACCTCCGTGCTACACCCCCGGCCCTATTTTTTTATGCTTTATTTTTGAAACTGGGTCTCATGAAGTTGCAGAGGGCCTCACTAGGTAGAGAGAGAGAGAGAGAGAGAGAGAGAGAGAGAGAGAGATATCGTGCGCGCACGCATGCACGCTGAGGTTGGCCGTGAACCCGGATCCTCCGGTCTCCGCCTCCCAAAGTACTGGGATTACAAGCGTGCGCCACCACGCCCGGCTCCATCCCAGCATTCTTGAGCCGCACACACCTGCCAGCGAGTGTGGCAGCCTGGCAGCCACTGTCTGCTCACCTGTGAACTTGGTGGTTATTCTAGGTGCCACATGGACAATGGCTACCTTGATACCTCAGTCCATAAATCACCAAAGGACCAACCGAGGACCGAAAAGGGGTTCTGGTTGGTATAAAAACCTTCCTTTGACTCCTTCTAGAAGAAGGTACTAGCAGCCAAACTCAGGATGGGCAACAGCGGCTTGGAAACAAGGTCTCAGGCACAACGGCAGGCCTCTCTGAAGAGACGTCTCATTGCATCTCTCCTGGCAACAACCCAGTGGGGACACTGCGTGGGAAACCACAGAGATCCAGGCTGCGCCAGAGGGGGATGGGGGCACTGTGAAGGCCAGGAGATTTAGAAAGAACAGGGACTAATTTATTTCACTTATGTTTTCCTTCTTCTGTATGTATATGAGGGAAATATGATTTAAAAGCTCTCTAAGTCTGAAAGTTTTTTTTGTTCGAGAATTCTAAGATAAAATTATAGGTGATAAGAAAGCGCTGCGTCATGATTTAATTGGCAGTGCACTTTTAATTCATTCTTAGTGGTCCATCCCATAATGGTATGCTTTGGAGTTGATGAAAGATGTGATTTGTTCCAGACAGATTCAGACAGATCTGAGTTGAAATTTTAAGCCCAGCTCTGCAACTAAATGGCTGTGTGAGCTTGGCTGCATTACTTAATCCCTTGGCATTTCAGTCTCCTTATCTGACAGTGGAGATAACATCTGATGTGGCTCCTTGGATTGCAGGTGAAGAGGAGTAACAACCAAAATTGGCTGAAGCCAAAGGAAGGACCGTACACCCCAGAGCCCAGCCTCAGTCTCTGGTTCTCACCACCCCAGTGTGGGCTTCATTCTCTAGTCCCAAGGGCGGGCAGGATGCCGTAGGCACTCAGAACCTCATCCTGGGGGCCAGCCTCCTAGGAGCACATGCACAATCCAGGTGCTCTGATTGGTTCCCGGGCCCTGCCCGTGAGCCAATCTTCAGTGTCAGGGGATGGCTATTCCTGATTGGTCCAGTTGTGAGCCAGAGGTGGAGTCAGTTCTATCCAATGACGACCCCAACGCCAGTGGGAGATGACTGGTCCCCAGGGGCACCCAAATAACCATACTCCACCATGCCTGCGTCCATACAGAGACAAGCCATGTACCCCACGTGGTGCAGGGACTGGCCTATAGTAGGGTTGCAATATCAAACCCTCCTTTCTTCCTTTTTATGGTCTTCTGCCTTTTGGGGCTAATCAGGACAGGTCTGAGGTTGCAAAGGTGAATCCGGGTGCTGGTGTTTGGAAGAGGGCCTCCTCACATGTAGGATGAAGCCTTCTGCCCCGCAGAGAGAGGCTCAGGCGATTTTCCTCTAAGGCAGCCTTTCTTTGTGCTCCTGGCACTTAACCTCCTTTCTCAGGATAAGCACGCGCATTTCTGCTCTGGGAGGACAAAAAACAGCCCCGTTCCACTCAGAGGCACTTGCTGACATTCGTGTAGCAGATTTCCTAGGAAGCCCTTGAGTTAATTCCAGGTTGAATTCTCATCCAAAAACACCCCCTGCAAACAGCCCAGGATGTGGGGTGATGGCAGGTGGTGGCCACACAAAGGAGGTGAAGAACACTCCCCAAGGAGGGCAGTTAATAGGATAGGGGGTTTATTTCTAGGATCACCACCCCTAGGCTCACCAAAGAGGAGGCAGAGGGCTGTTCTGAGCGGTGCAGGTGGAGGACAGGCTGCCTGAGGGCTCCTTATCTTCTCAGCAAGATGCCCTGATGGCCTGCCTCCCACCTCTGGACCCCTATCCAGCGATTCACCAGTTACAAAGGGCCCGGCCTCCCCAGTGCTATTTGTGGTTTCATGGCTCACGTGGATCTCCTACTCAGCCGGGAGGAAGCCTTTGTGTGCCAGGAAGGCCAGCAGCAGAGACCAACTCCTCCTGCCATTTAATTCCAGCCCACGGCATCAGCTGCCTTTGCAGGGACAATCTTTTCCCTTTTCCAGATAGGGAATCAAAGTCATCTACATCACTACCCTTCCCTCTCTCAGGAACTGTGGCTGTGCATGGTGATGTACATTTGTGAGTGGGCATAGATGGGTAGTGGGGTGGGGGCTGGGCTTATATTGAGACCCCCCACATTCTTTTTGGCCTCTTTATTTGTTGACCAGGGCAAATGTTGGCGAGGTGGCGGGCTGGGGCCCTGGGGAGCAGAGGATGAGTGGCTGTCTGCTCCCATTCCAAGATGCTTGTCCAACAGAGAGAACTAGTAGAAGAAGATCCCCACACAAGCCTCCCACCATGCACTGCAAATGGGCTGCCACCAGCATCATGGAGCCCGGGAAAAAAAAGAGATAAAGACTCCCGATTGTCTAGTCCTAGTGGCACTTTTAACCACTGGGAAATGGCTCCTGCATCCTCTCCCTTTCCATAAATGACTCTAGCTATCCTCCCAGCCTGCTGCCCCAGCTGTCTTGGTTTTGGGACCCTTACCCCCGAATGCAGCCAGACTGGGTGAACTTTGCATGTCCAAGGGTGAGAGATACCTATGTGGGATGCTTGTTGGTGCTCTGCCCTGCAGGTATTCACTGGCTGGCACTTTCCCCTACCCAGTTGTGATGGTTTGGGGGTGACGTTGCACAGGGATGCTCCAAGGGCCTTGGAGACGGTGCCCATCCCCCACCCCTCCTTCAAGGAGAGCTGCAGCCAATTTGAGACAGAAGATTTCTTAACACTGCCTTAATCAAGTTCCTCAGCATCTAAGCCACGGTCTCTGGCTGAGCAGGGATGGGCTGGAATGGGAACTTCCTAGGATCCAAAAGGCCTGCTGAGTCTCTTTTGGGTGATTACATGGGTACGCACAGTTGCCAAAACTCATGAGCACTTCAGAACTGTGCATTTTTTTGGTATGTAAATCATACATCAATTTAAAAAATTTCACAACAGCAGCTAGTAGATCTTTCTTTTTTTCATATATAAGATGGGGATTGTTGTGAGATTTAAATGATATAATCCATCTTAGGTTGTAGGAGAGGGCCTGGGACATGGTATTGCTGAACAGAGGCTCTGACTTGGTGTTAGCACTGCTTTTTAATATTCCTAATGTTTAACCTGTATCCTTCCCGCAGAACTGAAACCCATTCTCTTCTGATGGGAATGGAGAATGTCTCTCGGTTCAATATCCATTATTCTGGAAGGCTCCATGTGCCATCCCCAGCCTCAGAGTCCTCTCACAGCTCATGCTGGACTAATGCGGTCATTTGTGGGATTATCATGTGTTACCTGTCCACCACTCACCTGCCCCAGGTGGTACGTTTCATGAGGGTGGAGATGGAGTCCACTTTTCTCATCATTGATTTCTCAGCATCCAGCACAGTTGGACACGTAGAATTCCTTGTGAATGTTTGTGGAATCATATAAGGATGGTGGTGAAGATGATTGTCTTAGTCCATTTTGGGTTACTATAACACAACATCAGACTGGCAATTTATTTATAAACACAACAATTCTGGAGGCTGGGAATTCCAAGGTTGAGGGGCCTTATCTGATGAGAGCCTTCATAACTGAATCCTAACATAATGGAGTACATCACATGGCTGGAGACAGGAAGTGTGTCTGTTCAGTCTCTCTTCCTCTTCTTAGAAAACCACCAATCCCATCATGGGGGCCCTTTCCTCATATCCTCATCTAACCCTAATTGCCTCTTAAAGGCCTCACCTCTAAATACCATCAACATTTGAATTTGGGGACTAAGTTTCCAACACATGAATTTGTCACCCATTATTTGAACTCAATACATGTTTTATGTCTCTTAATGAACAAGTTGCCCATCTACCCCGTTCTCTTCCTTACACTTTATCTGACCAATGCCTGAAGCCTTTTGACTGTGTGGGGGGGTCCTATCTGGGTTTTTCTGAGTGTACCCTAGTGGTGCCATTTATCATGTTCCTCTATCCTTGGTACTTCCTGGCAAAGGGCAGCTGAAACCAGAGTCTCAGTCAGACTCCAATTTGGTCTTTTGAACAAGCCTGTGGGTGCTGCTGGCTTCTTCTTTCATCAGGAGGCATGTAACATCTGGTTTCACTCTTTGTAGATGTTAGCAGCTGTTGTATCATAAAAAGGTAAGTTCAAGTCCAAACCCCCGGCACTTGTGACTGTGATCTCATTTGGAAATAGGGATTTTGTGGGTATAATCAAGTTAAAATGGAATCAAACTTGATTAGGATAGGCCATGATCCAATGACTGGAGTCATTATAAGAGGGAAATTTGGACACAGACACACAGAAAGGAGAACTCCCTGTGAAGACAGAGACACACACACTGAGGAGGAACACCACATGGAGGCAGAGGCCAACATGGGAGCGATGCATCTGCGAGCCCAGGAACATCAAGGATGCCTGCAAACAACTGGAACTGGAGAGATATGTGGAGCAGATTCTCCCTCAGGGCCTCCAGGAGGAGCCAGCCCTTCTTCTGGTCTCCAGGACTGTGAGAGAATAAATTCCTGGCATCTTAAGCCACCAGTTTGTTGCAGCAGCCCCAGGAAACCAACATGGCAGCTCAGACCCACTCATTCATTCTGTGTTGCAAAATGGCGATAGCCTATTTCTATCACTTCATTTTCATCTATCCATGGATTCCATCCATCCATCTAGCCGGAATAATTACATCCAGAGAGCCTTCCCCTCATCCTGTGTCCTGCCCCAAAGCAATGGCTGAGTTTTATCAAGAACTTGCTGTGAACGGTCCCAATGCTAAGCCCCTTCGCACACTTAAATCTCCTTGAGTCTTTCCAGGAACCCCGTGGAGTAGCTGCTACTATCTGAGGGGGAGTGCAGAATAACAGCCTGTGGCCAGATATTTTACTTCAAATCCATTTCTGCCATGGCTGGGCTGGGAGCCTGTAGTAAGCCATGGCTCAGTCTCCTTGTCAATAAAACCAGGGTGATGTTAATGCCCGTCTCATCAGATCTTACAAGGAGAAAATGAAGGAATGCCCATGAAGTCTAGAGTGGTATCTGGCTCATAGTACATTTTTCACAATGGTCAGCTCTTGCTGTCCCCAGTCTGTAGGCAAGGAGAGTGAGACATTGGAAGGCTCAGCAATGTGCTCAGGGCCACAGCTCAATGACCCATGCCATCAATGACACCTTTGTCCTGTACTTTCTCAATATCACATCCTGGGACAGCTCAGGACCTCAGTGTCATGCCAGGCAGCCCCATATAGGGACACAATGACACACCAGGGCCTGGGCCCTATTCCTAGACTCCCTGAGGCATGGGTCAGCATGTGAACTGGACAGGAAGATTGAGGGGCAGACCAGGCCTGGGTGTGCCAGGCCTGTCCTGGGCCACATCTACCCTTCCCCAGCTTTGTATGGGGCACTTGGGAGAAGCCAGCTTTGTCATTTTTTCAGCAAAAATGCCAGTTGCTCAGCACCAAGGACCTGGCTTGTGGAGTTTGTGGCCTCCAGCCTGGGTGGTGCCTATGCAAATCAGCCTGTTCCCTGGGACAAAGGGGGAGCCCTCGTCCTGGCTGGCACATGGTCTGGGGTCATTTGGGGATAGTCCTCATTGCACAGCACACTTCCCTGGTGATGGATGGGCGGGTTATGTAAGATGCTTGCAGGGTTGGAGGGATTAAGGAAAAGTTTGAAGTCATTACAGACTCTCCTGCAGCTCCCCATGAGGCTCTTTGAAGTTGGTCCTCCTGAGGGCTCTGCTGCAGAGACTGACCCGGGCAGCGGGTCGTGTGAGGAGGTGGTGGGAGGAGTGCCCGGGGACTCACTGAACCTCCTTCTTCCTCGGGGGTGCTGCCCTCCTCACCCACTGATGGCCTTGACTCACCTGCACCCCTACAAATTCTCCAGGCACTTTCTTCCCTTGGCGTTGCCCTGCCAGGGTGGGTGAGGATGACAGGTAACTCCCCCAACTGTCAGCACCTGAGAGAAGAACAAGGGGCCGCTGGATGGGGAGGATACAGTTCCTAGCCGGCGGGAGATATGGTCCACAAATTCAGTGGCGTGGTGCTCAGAACCTGCAGCCCTTGCCTGGTTTGTTGTTACTTTAGTTGTCTTCCAGGTGAGCGCCACGTTGCGCCTGCCAGTGCTTCTGTGCAGAGGTCCTGTCTAGATCTCAAAGTTCACAGCCCCAAGGCAGGTCCATGGCCGCATCCCCGTCTCCCCCATCACGTCCTTCCTCTGGCTGAGGCGCTCTGTTCTCCAACTGCCCAGGTCAGAAACAGCAAAGCCACCTTCATCTCCCTTTCCCAGCCGAGCCTGGAGTTTGTCCCCTCCCTGCCCGGGGTGGTCCTTAGCACTGGCTTATCTCCTGAGTCACAAGGGCTCTTAGCAGGTCCTTAGCACCTGCTTATCTCCCTACTTCTGCAAGAGCTCTCCAAACAGATGACAGATGCCTTTCTCGGCTGGGACATCTGGAGTCCCGCAGTTTGTGACCAGGTGCAGTGTACCTAGAAGGTGCTTAACGCACAGCCTTCCATCCCGCTGGGCCCGCCTGGTGGAGCGCAGGTTTCACGGGTGATCTTGGTCTCTTGCTGGGGTCTTTTCCTCCATCTAGACCTTGGGCTTCTGGAGAGCAAGGGCTGAGGCTCATTCCTCCTGTACCCCAGCCGGGACAGAGCCGTGCCGGTGCACGGAGTATTCGGGAGCTCAGTTCTCTCTGAGGAGGGGCTGGGAGTGAGCGGGAGGCGTCTCCATCTGCCTTCTGTCCCTCTGGGGTCATCAAGTCACGTGCATGCAGTGTGACTTTGTCAGCCCAAACCTCCCTGTGCTCAGCGCCACATCCATTACCTTCAGCCTTAATTATTCCTAGTGGGCCGTGGGGGCAACTCTTGCCTTTCTATTTCATCTTTACTTAGACATATGGTTATACTAATGTGGAAGATATTTCCTCTTTATGGGGTTTCCAATGTGCAAGCACGTGGCCAGCGCCTTCTGTGTGTGATGTATATAACCCATGTCACTCTCATGCAGAGGTAGGCAGGGGTAGCTCCAAGGGTGCCCCTTGTTAATCCATTACTGCCTTATTTATTTATATTTATTTAGTTATTTTTGGTGCTGGGGATTGAACCCAGGCATTCTACCTCCAGGCTACACCTTCAGCCCTTTTTATTCTTTATGTTGAAACAGGGTCTCGCTAAGTTGCTGAGGGTGTCACTGAGTTACTGAGGGCCTAAATTTCTGAGGCTGGCCTTGAACCTGCGATCTTCCTGTCTCAGCCTCCCAAGTACTGGGATTACAGGTGTGTGCCACCACGCCCAGCTACTACTGCTCTGTTTAGAGAAGAGACTCAGGCCCCCAGAGAACCAGAAACCTACCCAAGGTCACGGAGCCAGGAAGTGGCGGGAGGAGGGTTTGAAGCCAGCTCTTACCTGGGCCTATATTAGTCAGCTGGCTGGTAGAAGCTGGAAAAGAGGTCAGCATACTGGTTTCCTGCTGCTGCTATAACACATGACCACCAACATAGTGGCTTAAACCAACACAAACTTGTTCTTTTACAGCCTGGAGATCAGAAGTCTAAAATGTGTGTACAGGGCTGGTTCCTTTGGAGGCTCTGGGGGAGAATCCATTTCCTGCTTCTCGCAGCTGCTAGAGGCTGTCCACAGCCTTTGGCTCACGGCCCCTTCCTCCATCTTCAAAGTCAGCAGAGTAGCATCTTTTCTTGCCCTCTGCCCTCTGCTTCCTTCTTCTAAGGACACTTTATGACCAGTGGGCCCCATAGTAATCCAGGAGAATCTTCCTGTGCTCAAGTTTTCCAGAGAAATAGAACCAATAGGATATGTATATATGTATAAATCTACCATCTGTCTTTCTACGTATTTACTATCTGTTATCTATCTATCTATCTATCTATCTATCATCTATCTATCTATCTATCTATCTGTATTAGTCAGGGTTCAACAGATCAACAGAATATCAACAGAATTCACAGAATGAAGGGGAAAAAAAGGATTTATTAGATTAGCTCACAATGCAGTCCTGAATTTTGACCACACGTGAAAAGTTAGAGGAATCAGCAGCTGGTCGGGTGGTCCAAGAGCCGGAGCCCCACGATTGAGGCAACCACCAATTCAGTCCAGTCCAAAATGTGAAGACCAGGAAGCTCCTCGGAGGAACGACGGCGAAGCTTCAGTTCAAAGTCCAGTCCAAGATGTGAAGACAAGGAAGCTCCTCGGAGAAATGACGGCGAAGCTTCAGTTCGAAGGCTGGAGGCCGAGGATCCAGACGAGAGCAGAAGATCAAGAAGCTCCTCAAGGAAACGGCAAAATTGCAGACAGATGATCTCAAACGAGAGCAGATGCGTTCTCTTCAGGAAGAGTAGCAGCTCAACTCTACACGGCTTTCTCCTTCTTTTTATCTAAATCCTGCACCTATCAGAACCCTGCTACCCACATTTAGGGCAGGACTTCCGGTTCAATCCTCTGTTACACAACCAAAGTCACATGATCTGGGGTGAGTCAAGTTGACAAACCAGACCAACTATCACACTATCTATCTATCTATCTATCTATTATCTATCTATCTATCTATCTTCATCATCATCATCATCATCATCATCTGTCTAAATTGTAGTCCCTTAGTATTTTGGGGGGATTGATTCCAGGACCCACTGTGGACCCCCAAATCCATGGATACTCAAGTTGCTTATATAAAACGGTGTATATTTGCATATAGCCTAATGCTCCGCTCCGCATTCTCACAGTCATTATCTAAAGACCTGACCACATAACTTAGAGGAAAGAAGATTTATTTTCTCACGGTTTCGGGTTCAGTCCATGTGAGGCCGGGGACCGCGGATCTCAGAGCATGGCGGCGGGAGGCAGAGAGAGGGAGAGCACATGGGCTGTGCTCCTCACAGCACGGAGGCCGGAAGCAAGAGTGAGCAGGGGAGGAGGAGCCATATATATAATCCCCGAGGCCACACCCCCAGGGACCCACCTCCAGCCACCACCCAGATAAATCCATTACAATGGATTTATCCCTCAAGACTCAATTATATCAACTCCATACACCAATTCTTCAAGGGGCCATTCCATATCTAACCACAACACTACGTGAATCCTCCCATAAATTTTACTGTTTTTTTTTTCAGTGCTGAGGATCAAACCCAAGGCCTCGCATGTGTTAGACAAGTGTGCTACCACTGAGCTACATATACCAGCCCTCCCAGAGGCTTCAAATAATCTCTAGATGACTTATAATCTCTGATTCAATGTAGATGGTATGTAGACAATTGTTATACCATATTGTTCAGGGGATAATGACATCAGAAAAAGCCTGTGTATGATTAGTACAGACTCAATTTTTCTTTTTAATTTTTTGATTGACACATACTATTTTTACACATCTACGGGACTGATGTGAAGTTTTGATTCCTGTCTACATTGGGCAGTGATCAATTAAGGGCAATTAGCCTATCTGTCACCTCAACTTCTTTATGGTATGTTCAAATTCATCCCTTTCAGTAGTTTGAGACACACAAGGCATTACTGTTAATTACATCCACCCTGCAGGGCTGGAGATCAACAGAGCTTATTCCTCCTATCAAAGGATGACTCCCACCTGTTGACCTACCTCTCCCCTCCCTCCTCCACCAACTGGCCTCTGGTAAGCACTATTCTATTCTCAACTTCTATGAGATCAACTTTTAAAGACACTACTCATGAACAGATGATTTTTTTCTGAATAGTTTTGATTTGAGGTTGGTTGGCCCCATGGATACAGAACCCATGGACATGGAGGGTTGATTGTATACCTATATTGAGAATTCTCTCTCTCTCTCTCTCTCTCTCTCTCTCCCTCTTTCTCTCTCTGAGGATATATACTATGGGGATTGGTTCAAGTACTGAGAACTGCAGGTATCACTTGTGTGCATCTCAGAGTTGAAGTCCCAAGAACCAGGAGTTCCAATGTTCAAGGCAGGAGCTCAAGCAGAGAGACCAAATTTGCCCTATCCCACAAATTTGTTCTATTTGGGACTTCAATGGATTGGACGAGGCTCACCTGCGTTGAATGATGCCCACCTGCATTGGCAGAATTCTTTATTTAGTCTACAGATTCAAATGCTAGTCTGTTCTGGAAATACCCTCACAGACACACCCAGAAATAGTGTTTTACCAGCTATCTGGGCATCCCTTGGCTCAGTCAAGTTCACATGTAAAATTAACCATCACATTTTCTTTTCTTTCTTTCTCTCTCTCTCTCTCTTTTTTTTTGTGGTACTGAGAATTGAAGCCAGGGGCATTCTACCACTGAGCTAGACACCCCCAGCCCTTTTATTTTTTCTTTTGAGACAGGGTCTTGCTAAGTTACTGAGGCTAGCCTCAAACTTATGATCCTCCTGACTCAGCCTCCCAAGTCCTGGGATTGCAGGCATGTACCACTGTGCCTGGCTGACCATCACACGGTCCATCTCAAGGTCCTTGTCACATCTGCAAAGTCCCTTTTGCCACATCAGCTAACACATTAACTGGTTCTGACTGCTAGGATACGATGTCTTTGGGGCCCGTCCTTCAGCTGACCACAGCCCCGCAAACTCTATTAAGAAGCATCCAGTGTTCCTCAGTGTTCTGAGAGAATAGGGAAGCAGGGAGGCTCAGAGCCACCGTAGCACATGTTGGGCTCGCCTGGGCTAAGGGGGCCCACCTGCCCTGCAGCCCTGGGCAAAGCTTTTGCAAACATGGTACATTATTGAGCATTGTTAGTGGAGGGAGATTAAAATTGCATCTGGCTGTGGAAGCTCCTGCCCCCAACACCTGCCAGTGACAGAGCGGCTGCTTTACAGAGGCTCATTAAAAATGAAAACATGATGTTGATTCCCAGCAAACTTAAATTACTTAAGCTAGTGTAAGTGGATAAATATTTCATGCCGCAGTTTATTAAGTTCCCACCAACAGTACGTCTGGCGGCATAGCCAAGGACCTCTCTGAATGCACGCCTCTGTGTGGTCAGGCTGGTCTCCAGGGGAACCCATCCCGGCCCCACGGATGCCTCTGTTTGGTTCTTGGGGTCATGTGCCGGCCCAGCTGCGAGTCACCTCCAGCGGCGCCCAGCACAGTGGGCGTTTACCAGGAACCAGAGAAATGCCAGCGGGCAGAGCCAAGGGCGAGGGGACAATTGCCTGGTGGCTGTGTTTTTCTTGGTGAGGGAAATTAGAACCAGGATGATCTGGGAACGCACTTCGGCCCTGCTCCTCTTTGGCAGAGCCGTGGAAGATGGTGGTTTTGTGGCTGTCAGGCGGGGCACCGGCAGTGGCGGAGCCACCTGAGCCTCATCGGTGATGTGTCTGGGTCTGCCAGGTTGGCAGTGCCTGGATGCAGGACACCCATCGCTGGCTCCCCAAGCCCCTTCTCTGCTTCACTCTCTACCCAAAGCTGCAGTCATGAGGGGAAATCGGTCTTAAGTCACTGCATGCAGGATGGGTCTCCCCCCTACAGGGAGCGAAAAATGGACACCCATGAGGATGTGTGAGGGGACACGAGCCCCAGCAGCCCGATTCTGCAAGGCTGCCTCACTCCTGTTGCTACACTGTCTGCGCTGCTTGGTGACAGGAGGGCCCCCTGCATGGGCTCGCAAGCAGGAAAAGGCACTCGTACCTGTTAACCCGAGGGGCCGGGTTATGGTTTGCTGTGCATCTCCCCCGAGTTCATAGGTTGAAGTTCCCTCCCCGAGTAATGTGACCTTAGTTAGCAACAGAGACTCTGCATATGTAATCAGTTGGGGTCATTAGAGTGAGCCCTAAGCCACTATGATGGGGGTCCTCATAAAAAGGAGAAATTTGGAGACAGATACCTGCCCACCTCCCCCACACCGAGTATAGACAGAGCCCGAGATGAAACGATGCGCCCATGAGCCAAGGAATAACAAAGATTGCAGAGAACCATGAGAAGCCGGGGAGATGCAGATCCCTCCTCAGAGCCTCAGGAGGAGCCAGCCCTGCCGGCTCCCTGATCTGGGACTTTTCTTTTGCATACTCGGGATTGAACCCAGGGGCATTCAACCTCTGAGCTACATCCCCAGCCCTATTTTTTATTCTTTATTTTGAAATAGGGTCTCACTAAGTTGCAGAGGAGCTCACTAAGTAGTTGAGGCTGGCCGCGAACCTGCGATCCTCCTGTCTCAGCCTCCCAAGTACGGGGATTACAAGAGTGCGCCACCACGCCCGACTTGATCTGGGACTTCTGACCTCCAGGACTGTAAGAGAGGAAGCTGTCCAGTCTGTGGTGCTTAGTCACAGCAGCTTGAGAAGATGAAAACAGCTAATTTTGATCCTTCTGGAAGGAGGGAGAGGAGCGGGGGAGTCACTGCGGATGGCATGGCCAGGGGTGGAGAGCGGGCTTGGATTGGAGCAGCCCCTTGGGTCCAGAGGCCAGGACGAGGGCAGCTGTCGGAACAGCACCCAGCACTTCTCAGGTGCCCGACGGTGTCCCTTGCAGCACTGTCTCACTCGGCTCAGCCTGGTGACAGAGGTGCTGCCACTGCCCACAGCTAGCAGAGCTGGGATTTGAACTCTGTCTGTCCCACTCTGGGGCCGTGCTCTTGTAGGGAAGACTGGAGAAGGTCCCCAGGAACAGAGTTGATGGCCCAGTGCTGCAGAAGGTCTTCAGGCTCTGTGGCCTGAAGCCACCTGGCTTCATAAACCTCTCGACCTCTCCAGGTGGGCTTCGCTTTGTCAGGAGTCTGGCAGACCCTCCCTCATCATTCCATGTCCCTCCTGAGTGTCTGTTAATTTGTCTGCCCCCCTCCTTGGAGTGTGAACACAAGGGGCAGAGAGTTCTTTTGTATTTAGATTTTCATTCCTTGTCCTAAGGAGAGTGCTCCACCATACTGAGTTCTTAGCAAGGACAGCCTGAATGAATGAATGAATGAATGAATGAATGAATCTCAGATTTGTGTCAGTGAGGACACCTTGGGCTATCCAGAGATCTATATCTCATGCAAGCATAGGCTCTGAGACAAGGCAGGCTGCAGGCACAGCATGATCAGGGCTCCAGCTCCACTCCCTTGACTCTGCCTCCCCCTCTCCCCAGGTAGCCTCCCTTGTGGCTTCCTGATGGCAGTCTGCTCACCACAAATGGGATCACAAGCTAAGCCCGCCCATTCACACCCAGCAGGAGAGGGATCAATGGAGTCAAAGTCCTTCTCATCTCTGATTGGCCAGCTTAGATCAGATGCCGGGAACAGGGAACTCCATGTACTGATTGGCTGAATATTACTGGCAAGGAGGTTGGCATACCGAGATTGGCTGATTGGGATCCAGAACAGAGAGATGGACTCAATTGACTTCTGAAGTCCAGGGGAGGACCCCGGCCCCCAAGCTGGGTGCTACTGGGAAGGAGTGGGAGAGGCACGCTGAGGAGCTGGTGAGCTGAGCAGGTGGGCTGCAGTGGGGGACAGATCAGTGGGAGGGGCACACAGGCCCTGGTCCTGGGCTCACCAGGGACTCACTGTGGGGCATTGAGAAGTTTCCCACCCTGACTCCCTTTCTATCCCTGCAGAGTGAGCAGGCTGTTGGGGACCACTGGCATTCTCTGAACATGGTGGAGTGACCATGGCTCTGTGCCAAGGCTGCAGAGCCCATCCCCATGGGAGCCTCCCGATTGCCCCATGGGAAGGGACTGTGCTCACTCCACTGAGGGTGAGGAGATGGAAGCACAGAGAAGCTAAGAAACTTGGCCAAAGTCAAGCAGCTGGTCAGCACTGGAGCTGGGGGCTGATGTCCATGTCCCCAGGACAGGCCCCAGGACAGGTGACCACCAGGGTCTATTCAAGGTGGGATGTTCCCTGTGGTCCAGGGCATGAGGCACCACCCCTCCTGCCCCTCCGCACCCCCTCCCACCCCTGGCACCGTCACTGAGCTCCTGCCCTGTCTTTCCCCCTCCCTTCCCACCTAGGGACAAGTGTCCTCAGTGGGCAGAAAGCATGGGTTCCATCCAGGAGCTTTCAAAAAGTTGATGCCCGGATGGTCTGATGGCCCAGGTCCAGGATCCCTGCCAGCTGGGATGGGAGGGCAGAGCTGGGGTGGGAGGGCAGAGCTGGGGTGGGAGGGCGGAGCTGGGGCGTGGTCTGCTCCATCCACTTCCCCTTCCTCTTGGGCTGGCATAGGGCTGGGTGACAAAGAAACCCAACGGAGGTCAGTGTGTGACTGGCCACCCTGAAGTTCCTGCCTAGCACACACGGCATTCCCATAGATAAAAGAGATGGACCCATGCAGGAGGAAGAAAAACACTGAGACATTTGAGCGGGGCACTCATGAACCCCTGGGTGGTGAGTGTGTGTGTTGGGGGGCTGCACCCCTGGCCTCGCACCCTCCCTGGTGTGGCGGAGACAGTAGCATCCAAGATGACACTGCTCAGTGGTGAGCTCCTCCCAGGCACCGGGCTGTGCACATCCGCGCACTCGTCCGCCGAGCAGAGCTCACCTCGCTGCTGCATCTCCTCCCTAAGTTCGCACGACCTTCTGAAAGGTGAACTCTCATTTTCCTGTTTTACACACGAGGACAGTGAAGGTCAGGTTCAGAGATGTCAGGCAGCCCAGCCAGGAGGAGGATTTGAACAGGGTCTCCCTGCTCCCCAGCCTTCGCTCTGGGCCCCTCTTCCAAGGCTGGGTAACTGGGGTCTCCTCAAGTCTCTGGTGCAGGTCTGGAGCCCTGCCCCTCCCCACTTCTCTTGGCCTGGCTCAGGATACACGGTCTGGGCTTCCATGTCCTGGGAACTGGGTGACTCCTTCCCTATGTCCCTCTCCTAGTTGCTATTTTGCAACTAGGAGAGGGGGCCGAGGCCCCCTCACCTCCTGCTCCGGTGCAGACCTGCCTTCCCTCCAGAAGCCAATGGTGGCAGCTGCTTTTGCTGCCCGGCCTCTCAAATCCATCCCTCTAATGGCTGGGAAAGTGCAAATAAAAGCAAGATTATGATATTTTTCATAAACAAGCAGTGCAGCATCTCAAATCTGGTTTGGGCTGTCAGCCCAAGCCACCAGAGAGATGTTGATGCTGAAATATTTGCGTATGTTCTCATGGAACATTTATTGTGGCATGTAGGGTTCCAATAGGCTTTTATATAAATTATTCATTATGGAGTTCAGATGAAACGCCAAAGCCCTCCCACCGAGGGATCGCCTTCTTTTACTTTTATTTATTTATTTTTTACTACCTCTGAAGAGCTGGTCTTGTGAGCATCTAGGGGCATCAATCAGGTGGGCATGTCCTTGGTGGGAGGAGTGGGTCTTCTAGAGAGACAGCGCTGACCTCAGGCTCCTGTCTCTTCAAGGAATCGAGGTGTTTCTTAAAGGATTTTCTCTGCTGGTGGATGTGCTAATGTCCTCTTCTGCCCACATCCCGGGAGCCCTGGTTTCCAGAGGGCTGCTGGGAGGTGCAGGACCCCGCCCCTCTCTTCCTGTACCTGGAGAGGCACAGGTGACCCATCAGCACAGCCTGTAAAGGTCCTGGTGTTTCCTGGGTCCCACTGGTAGGTTAGCCTCAGAGACAGTGTGGTAGTTATTATCATGCCTGGATTATTATTATCATTGGTACTGGGGATTGAACCCAAGGGTGTTCTACTTCTGAGCTACACTCCTACCCCTTTTTATTTTGAAACAGGGTCTTGCTAAATTGCTGAGGGTCTCACTAAGTTGCTGAAGCTGGCCTCAAACCTGTGATCGTCCTGTCTCAGTCTCCCAAGTACTGGGATTACAGGCACACGCTACTGGGCCTGGCATGACTGGATTTTAAATAGGGGAACATGGCTTCAGGATTGTTATTGGCTGAATTGTGTCCATGCCCCCCTCCCCGATTCATAAGCTGAAGGTCTCACCTGCATAAAATAAGGTATATATGACCTTATTTGGAGACAGGATCTTCAAAGAGGTGACTAAAATAAAATGAGGTCACTAGGGTGGCCCTAATCCAGTCTGACCCGTGTCCTCATAAGAAGAAATTTGGGCATAGGCACACAGAGGGATGACCGAGTGAGGACACAGGGGGAGAGGGTGTCTGGGAGCCAAGGAGGAGGCCCTGAGGGTTAGGACTGGGAGGAAGTACTGTCCTGTTGTTGAAGTCACTGTGGTCTGTGGCACTGTTACGTCAGCCCCGGGAAACCGATACAGAGGCTAAGTGGCTTTCAAGGTTCCACGCTGGTGGAGTGGGATTTGATGCCCTGCCTTAGGTCTGACCTGCTGGCATCCGGCTGGAGGAACAAGGCGCAGGCTCTGCAAATGCCCCTAGACCGCCCGCACAGCCAGGTTTGGTGAGAGGGAGGCTCAGTGGGAACCCTGCCAGCTCCTTCGCTTTTCCCTCCGAAGAGCCCTGCAAAGCTCTCCGTAAATATTTGCGGGATTAATTTCCCAATTCACAACTGAATAGATGAATGAAGGAGCAAGCCGGTCCCGCTTGCTCAGGACGACACTGCCAACCCAAAGCGCTCCCCAGCGCCAGCCCTGCGTGCTTGGTGACCGTGTCTTGTGACCTCCTCAAGGGCCCTGACACAGGGAACGGGCTTCAAGGGGCAGGACCGGGTACCCACTCTGCCCACGGAGCCGGAGCTTCTGCCAGTCAAGCCTCTGGGCGCACCGGACCTGGCCACCTAGGCAGCTGGGCACAATGACAGTTATTGCTGGCGGTGGAGGCTTGGGGGACACACTGCCCAGAGCTGAGGCTGGCCAGCCAGCCCGGGCCTCATGCTCCCTTTTCAAGTTCAAGTGCAGCCTGGCACAGCCTGGCTCTTCACATGCCCTTCAGGTGATCTTTCTGGGATTCGTAAATTTCCATTAAAAAAAAACAGTGCTAAAGCATTATTAATCAATTTTTACCCCTTAGGGAGAAACAGGTGGCACATTAAAAAACAAAGCCCCCCCCCAAAAAAAAACTCAGTGCGATTTACTGGGTTTATGCTGAAGATATTTACCATTTTACAGAGGGCATGGCGTCCTTTTTGGTCTTGGGGCTTCTGTTCTCGCTGATCCTAGGCCGGGACACAAGTGGGCATAGTGGGGACACAAGTGCGCATAGTGGGGACACAAGTGCGCGTAGTGGGGACACAAGTGCGCATAGTGGGGACACAGGTGCGCATAGTGGGGACACAAGTGTGCACAGGGATTGGAGCAAGACAGTGTCAGAAAGGGCTGCCTGGTTCCGGAGCCCTGCCCCTCCGTCCCTCCCTCCTTTTCTTTCTTCCTCCCCTTTTTCCTTCTCAACTACTACCACCTGCCTGGCATCTGTGTGGATTTTAATTTTTACTGTTCCTAACACTTTCTGTCAGCGTCTCGTTGAAGATTTCCAATTTGCGTTGAGGACCCAGCCGAAGCATCTACAGCGGTCCCTTTGGCGCGCTGCACCCGGCTCTTGCCCTCCTCTGCACTTCTACTCAGGTAGCTCCATTTGCAGGAACATCTTTTCCTCTGCACATCCATTCCCCCAAGACCAACCCGACCCAGGATTTGGGGTCTACTTGGCTGTGACCTTGTCCTCGGTTCACCTGGCCACTCCTTCCCTGACCTGGACCCAGCGTGCTGTATCGGGCTGGCATCAGATCCCAAACTTGCCCATTCCTCAGGCCTGGTCCCTGACCTGTGACGTCCCTCTGGGCGTGTGTCTTGGGTTGCTTGTGGTGGGCCCTCAGATAGCTTCAGAAATGAATGAGCTTTGGGAAGGACAGCGGGGTCACGTGAAAGAATCCACACATTCAGGCTTTACTGTCTGCAGAGAGTAAAGAGTGGCAGGTGGCACGGGAAGGCCTTGCCTGCCTCACTGGTGGGGCCAGGGACCGGGCTGCTGTGACAGCAGCCTCAGGTTCCCACACACCTGCTCTCCTGTGCATGGAGCCAAGAGGCCGCCTCTCCTCTCTCCTCCCTGCCTGTCCCCGCCCCTCCCACATGTCCGCACCCGAGCGGGCTCTTTGCTGTGAAGTAGTGAGATCTGCACTCCACCTGGACTCACTGTCCTCCTTGTCCTTCATTTTAAAAACCGTGGAGAGGGACAGTGGGGTCTGTCTCTAGCCCTGCCCGCCAATAGCTGTGCACGGTGTTTTGGGGTCTGTGACTCTGGGCCTAGGGTCCTGGGGGGTCCATGATTCTGAACCCCTGTGCAGTGGTGAGAGATGAGGGTGGAGGGATGGTGAGACGGGGAGGTCACAGGGCAGCCCCTTCCCCCAGCACCCCTCAGGGGCCCTCAAGGTTGGAATGACAGGCCACGGGCCTTGCGGAGCCCGCTCCTCTCCGCTGCTCAGCGATGTGTTAAAACACGTTCCTGGAACACTTCCTCGCCATCTGTCTCCTGAGCTAGATTATCACGCCGGCTGGGGAGAGGAGTTCCAATTTGCAATTGTAAATTGTCTTTTTTCCCCCTTTCGCTCCATGTGCAGCAGCTCTGATGGCTTGAAGGGGCTGTCGTGGTTTGCAGTGAGTGTGGCTTTTTTCCATATGGTACAAAACACAGACCTCCTCTGGAGTCCTCCAGTCAGGACATCCCCGGGGGCTGTGGGGAAAGGGAAGCCAGGTGGGCAGGCAGTGTCCCTAGGCTTGGAGACCTTGCTCCGGGTTGAGCTTGGGCTCAGTCCAGGCCTTGACCCTGGACTCCACCTAGGGGACCCGAGTCCCACAGCTCACCTTGACAAACTCATGTACAATATGGAAAGAGCCCACCCCACGATAATACTTGCCCTCCGGTCTCCAGGCTGCGTGCACAGTGGCTCCTTCACGGCACAGATGGATCCTGACACCTGTCTCAGCACAATGTCCTCCACGCTCCTGCACAAGGCTGCTGCCTAGCACTAGTGACACCGACCTCCTGATTGCTCAACCGGGCACACGTGCCACATGCCCTTCCCGGGCCTTAGCCAGACAGTATCACTGCTGAGTCCTATCAAATGTTAAAAGAAGGGACACCAGGAGATTAAAGATGGCAGGATAGAGGGAGACAGCGTGCTTCAGGCGCTCCGAGACTCGGAACTCAACCAGCGGGAAGACTGCTTCTTGACAAGGAAAGAAAAGCAGCCAAAACTCAACGAAACAATGACAGTTGAAATGCCGCGGAATCGGAGGCAGCAGAGGGAGCAGAGGATTGTAAAGAGCTCCACGCATCTCACCTGGTGAGCGGAGAGCGGCGGCGGCGCCATCTTGAAGGTCATGCCAGCACCGCAGCTCCCAGAGACCTCCAGCAAAGAAGCAGCAGATCCCTGTGAAGCCAGCGACTACAGACCATCATCAAAAGCAGTCAACTCCGGACCATGACGAAGCTCAAGTCGGACCAGACCCGCACCTATGACAGAGATGGCTACAAGAAGCAGGCCGCATGCTCTGCTTCCGCAGAGAGAGCGAGGAGGAGAGACAAAGATGATGTAGCCCTGCCCAGGAGCAACCCAGCATGGAGGCCACCGGCAGATGAGCTATGGCCCCTCCCCGGAGCACCCCCAGCATTGAGGACACAGGCGGGTGAGCCATGGCCCCACCCTGGAGCACTCCAGCACTGAGGACACAGGCGGGTGAGCCACGGCTCCCCTGGAGGACACGGGCGGGTGATGGAGAAAACCTCAGATGAGAAGAGAAGGAGACCTAACTGAGGGAGATGGGAGGGGAGAAGAGGGAAACGCCCTAATGCACAGGACGTACTACACAAATATATCAAAGTCAACTACTATGCTGAGCATGAGAAGGAGGGAGGGGGAGGGAATGGGGGTGGGAATTGGGGGAGGGCTAATTGACCGAGGTGTGCATGTATACTTCTACCACCCTGAAACCCATCAAGATGAATGATTACAATGGACCAATAAAAAAAAAATTAAAAAAAGAGAAGGGACACCAGGTTGCAGGCACCGTTGCACATGCCTGTAATCCCAGGGCTCAGGAGGCTGAGACAGGAGGATTGCGGGTTCAAGGCCAGCCTCAGCAACTTAGCTAGATCTTAGCTGAGGGTCTTCCTAACTTGCTGAGGCTGGCCTTGAACCTGCGATCTTTCTGTCTCAGCCTCCCAAGTACTGGATTACAGGTGTGTGCCACCATGCTAGGCACGTATTTTGTTTTCTATCAACCGCTGGCACCACCTCTGTTTTTGGGAGTCCTGGCAGAGAGCTAGCTGTCCGTCAAGGAACTATGTTCCGTCTGAACCACAGAGTCGCCGCTGGGAATTGGCTTTGCAGGCAGGGATCCCATCTCCAACTTCTATGGTTGCTAGGTGGCTCACGTGACTGAGTTCCAGACACAGGAGCATGGGCAGAAGTGACCTGTGTCACTCCTAGGCCCCACCTGCACAGCACAGACGCTCTCAGATATGTGCCGCTTCGACTTGCGACTTCGTGGTGGTAGACAGCGATTTGCGCTTGCTGAGGCTGCTTTGAATTTTGAGTGTTGATCTTTTCCCGGCTAGTGACACATAGTAGGTACAATGTCCTCTTGTAGCACAGGGGTCTGTGGAGCCTCAGCTCCCAGTCGGCCCTGCGCTCACTCTGGGAGCAGCTGGCACTCTGTACCTGCTGGGCTGCGAGAGGATTTTGGATATTTCCACATCCTGCCCTCACTACAAGGTACCACCTGTGTGTGTATGAGATATTCAGTATGTTAATATAAAATAGGCTTTGCGTTGGGCGGTTTTCCCAACAGTAGGCTAAGGTAAATTCTGAGCATGTTGAAGGCAGGCGAGGCTGAGCTGTGATGTCTGGTGGGACTGGTTGTTCAATGCATTTTCCACTTAATGATACTTTCAACTTACTATCAGGTTAGCTCATGATAACATGAGGAGCACCTGTGCATCTTTTCTCCTGTCCTCATCTAGGGATTGGATGGAGGGGATCCAGGAAGAATTGCTGGGAGTGAGCCGGGTGTGGTGGCGCACGCTTGTAATCCCAGTACTTGGGAGGCTGAGACAGGAGGATCTGGGTTAGTGGCCAGCCTCAGCTACTTATCGAGGCCCTCCGCAACTTACTGAGACCCTGTTTCAAAATAAAGAACAAAAGCCGGGCGTGGTGGCACACGCTTGTAATCCCTGTACTTTGGGAGGCGGAGACCGGAGGATCCATGTTAGTGGACAGCCTCAGCTCTCTCTCTCTTTACCTAGTGAGGCCCTCCGCAACTACGTGAGACCCGGTTTCAAAATAAAGTATAAAAAAAATAGGGCCGGGGGCATAGCACGGAGGTAGAATGCCCCTGGGTTCAATCCCCGGTACCACACAAAAAAAAAAGAACAAAAAATAGGGCTCAAGGTGTAGCTCAGAGATAGAATGCCCCTGGGTTCAATCACTGCAAAAAAAAAGTACCACACACAAAAAAATTGCCGGGAGTGGCATCGCCCCAAGTCACCCCTGGCCAGGAGCACCCATTTGGACTGTATTGGGGCAAGAAATAAAGTGCTTATTGTGTGGAGCCATTATGCAGTTTGGGGTTTGTTTTGTTAGAACAGTTGGCTTTGTTTTCACTAATATACCAGTAGACACTTTTCGTTATGTGTCGATGAGTTACACTGTTTTTTCCTCTTGAATGAGAAATTTGCAGCAGCATTGCCAAAGGACGGTAGAGTAAAACAAACAAATAGACAAAACACCAGAACCAGAATGGCTGAGTCTCTGTCTCTGCAAAGAGCTTCTGGCCCCGAGCCACCGAGTGTGTGAAGCTTCTCCAAGCAACTTAAAACACAGCCTCCAGCTGCCCTGACGCAGGAGGATTATCACAGCGGCTGGGACAGCGCAGGAGTTTCTTCCTCTCACAGGTAACTGTCCAAGCACAAGCAACCCAGGCCTCACGTGGCAGCTCTGAAAGATCAAGGGGCCATTCTGTTTGCCATTCTCTCCTGTTTTACCATGCCGTATCCTGGGGGCCAATGTGGCTGCCCCAGTACCGGCCTTCATTGCTACATCCCAGCTAGTGACAAGGGGAAAGAAGGGGAGAGCTATGTCTTTTCTTTTGAGGACACACCTGGCTGTTGTACACATCACTTCTGCTCCCACGGTGCTGGCCAAGACCTGGTCACATGGCCACAAGTATCTGCAGGGGATGCTGGGGCAGGGTATCTTCAGGGCCCTGTGCCCTGCTGAAGCTGCTGCCATTGTAGAAGGTAAATACCACCGTCTTAGTACACTCTAGCTGCTGTAACAAACTGCCTTAAGATTGCCCATCTTTTTTTTTTTCTGGCTGTACTGGGGATTGAACCCAGGGGCATTCTACATCCGAGCTATACCCCCAGCCCTATTTTTTATTCTTTATTTTGAAACAGGGTCTCACTAAGTTGCGGAGGGCCTCACTAAGTAAGTAGCTGAGGCTGGCCGCGAATCTGCGATCCTCTGGTCTCAGCCTCCCAAATATTGGGATTACAAGTGTGCGCCATCACACCTGGCTAAAATCGCACATCTTATAAAGAATAGACCTTTACTCCTCACAGCTCTGGAGGCCTAGGATCAAGATGCCGGCAGAATCAGTGTCTGGGGGCCCATTCCTGGCTTGCAGATGGTGCCTTCTTGTATCCTCACATGATAGAAAGAGAAAGAGGGAGGCAGGGAGCAAGGTCTCCTGTGTCTCTTACCAGAGTGCTGATCCCCCATGAGGGCTCTGTCCCCTGGAATTCCTGCCTCCTAATGCTGTGGCCCTGGGGGCCGGGGCTTCAACACAGAAGTCTGTGGGACACAAGATTCAGTGTAAGCCCTGGTCCTGGGGTCTACTGGCAGAGCCACAGAGCCCCTCTGTTCTCCTTCCTGTCCCCTCTCCCACCCCTGGGGGGTTGCCCTGAACAGGGCGCCTGCAGAGCGTCCCTGCCAGCCCCTATCCACCCTCATCCTTTGTCACAGCTGAATCTGTCCAGTGTGGGCAGGAAAACAGAGGACACTCAGGTCTCTTGAGAAGAGAGAGAGAGAGAGAGAGAGAGAGAGAGAGAGAGAGAGAGAAAGATTGATTGATTGATTTGATTTAGGGAATCAGTGGCTGTGAAGGTCGACTTAGGAAACCTAGAAATGTGGGGACGATGGGGAAGCCCTCAGGTGCCCACAGCACCCACAGTCACTCTCACGAGAAGCCCTGCAAGCCACCTGAGGACCTCAGCTGCCACCAGAGGATGATGCCCCGCTTCCCAGACTGCGTGTCAGGGCCCCTCAGCATAGATCCAGCCTGGAGACACAGGAGGAGGAGGGCCTTCCGCTCTCTCCACTTCCTGGCCCCATGATGTGAATACCCCTGTTCCACCGCGCCCTCCCTGTCATGGTGTTCCGTGTTGCCGCAGCCCCAAAACGACAGGGCTGAGCGACTGTGGACTGAACCTCTGAAACCATGAGCCAAGATGAACCCGCCCTCCTTGTAGCTTGTTTATCTCAGGCATTTGTCACAGCGATGGAAAGCTAGCCAACACACCTCTCTCTGGGCTGCTCCTATCAGCGTTCCTGCACACTGTTATCTCCAGTTTTAGAGCCTGGTGCAGTGGTGTAGGCCTGTCATCCCATTACTTGGGAGGCTGAGATAGGAGGATTGCAGGTTGGAGGCCAGTCTCAGCAACTTAGCAAGGCCCTATTTCAAAATAAAAGATAAAATCAGGCTGGGGGTGTAGCTCAGGCGTAGAATGCCCTTGGGTTCAATCCCCATGGCCCTTTTGCTACCCGCCAAGGTCATGTGTGTGAGACCTGTCCACCACTACTGACATGTACCATGTCACCTCCTCCCTTGGGGGCCATGCCTCCCCTGCACCAAGGTCATCGAAAAGATTCTGGACACTGGGCATTGAGGTGGACAATGACTGTCTCAACAAGGTCATCAGTGAGCTGAATGGGAAAAACATTGAAGATGTTTTTCACATTGGTAAGCTTGCCAGTGTGCTGGTCGGTGGGGCTGTCTCTGCTGACGACCCAGGCTCTGCGGCTCTGCCCCCCTGCAGTAGAGGAGCAGAAAGATGTGAAGGGGGAGTCTGCGGAGTCTGGTGATGACAGGGGATTTGGCCTGTTTGATTCAATTCCTGCTTCCTGAGAAGAAGGCTATATATATATTATGGTAGTAGGGATTGAACCCAGGGGCATTCTACCTCTGAACTAAACCCCCAACCCTTTTTTATTTTTTATTTTGAAACGGGGTCACATTAAGTGACTAAGGCTGGCCTCAAACCTGCAATTCTCCTGCCTCAGTGTCCTAAGTACTGGGATCACAGGTGTGCACCATTGCACTCAGCTTGGTTGTTTTTGTTATAGCAGCACAACTTTGCATATTCTGGCTGTGGCAGACACCATGTGATGGCCACATTTTCAGTTTGTCATTTCAAGCATGTGGTCACTGTTTCTTCTTCCTCCTCTCCTTCCCCCTCCCATCTCTAATGTAATTTCTGAAGTTTTCTCTCCACCCCCACTGTCACTCCCTGGTCCACGGCTCCACCTGCTCCTGACAGACTTGTAACAGCTGGATGGTCTCCCTGGCGGCCCTGGTGATGCTTTGGATTGTGGAAGTCCTCCACTCTCCCTCCCTGGGATGTCCTCAAAGCCTCTGGCTTCCTTACACCTGCCTCCTGTCACCCTTCACTCACATCTGTGTACCATCCCCACAGCTTCCTCCTACTGCCTGGAATGTTCTCATCTCAGATCTCAGGTCCTCTCCTCAGAGGGATGGCAGCCACTGTCGCTGAGAAACAAGCCTGGACTTAGTAAGGAGAGCTGGGAGTCCACTGCAGCCGGGGAGGGGGCTGTTGCAGTGGGAGGATGCTGTGGCCATGAGCTCTGCAAACACCTCAAGAATCAGGCAAAAGGAGGTTCCCTCTCAGAGTAGACAAGGCTGGCTCACTGTGTCCCTAGTTCCCAGCCTGAGGCTGGCCCAGCGTGGGCATAGGCACTCACCAAATATCTATTGGATTAATGAATGGGTGGTTTTGGTGGGCTTTGGGTGTGTGGTTGGAAGAACAGACAAGGGGCGAGCAAGGGAGAGGCTCTCAGGGTGGCTCTGCCAGCCTGTGTGCCAGGCTCCCACTGGGGGCTCAGTCAGACCCTGACCTTGCAGAGAGCTCCTGAAACCCCAGTGAGGGTCTCAGCAGGCAGAGGAAGTGCTTCCTGGTGCAAGATCAGCCCCAGGGTGGTGACTTGGGGAATCCCGTGCCCCATGGGTAACTCAACAAAGGGGAGAGGACTTAGGGACATGACTTTGACCTTGGGCTCTGCAGTCCCCTGGCTTCAGTCTGCCCACCTGGGAGTTGGTGCTTTTGCATTAAAGAGGGGTCTGCTGTGTTCCAATATAAGGAAATGGGGGACCCAGGCACCTTGACTGCTTTGGCATCACTCACACTTACTCGATTCTGGACTCCTTGCCCCTTCGTCCTAGCATTTCTTTGCTCCACCTCTGACAGCCTAGGTGTCCACGCTCTGGATTACATTAGGGCTTATATTCGACCCTCCCTGTCCTGTCTCCCTTGACCTGCCACTCTTGGAGGTGAGGTTTGGGTCACGAGCTGGCCTTCCCTCTAGCTGCCCTGGAGGTGTTCAACATGAGTGTTGATTCTGTGTGGTCAAAACGTGCGTTCACTCTGAGGCACGAGAGCAAAGGCCGGGTGAGCCCCCAGGAGGACGTGAGCCTAAGGTAAGAAGGGGCTGTCGGGGAGCCTGTGGGCCTGGATAAGTGGGAGGGCTCCGGAGGACAGAGAGGCTTTGGAACTCCTCGTTTCTCTGTGTGTGGTCCAGGGACAGAGTGCGTACTTTAGTTTTCCCTCGTTCTAGACTGTGTGTTCTCGCAGAGCATTTCAGGTGTAGTTTTCTCCATATGTAACATGACCTGGGGGTGCGGGGAGTCTTGTGGGGGAAGGGCCCACCTTGGGAGACTGCTGCCCTGGCGAGGGTCAGCAGCAATGCCATCCACGCTGCCTATTGTCTCTGAGCTCCTTCCCCTCCCCAGTCCTTTACAGAGCAGACTTGGTGCTTAATACACTGTTTTTCTCCTGTTTCAGGGGTACCAGCGGTGCTTGGGTGGGGCATGGTGTACCATCGCTACAGTGGAGGGGCACAGAAGAGCGGGGCAGGGGAGAGAAGAAGGGTCCTGGGATCAGCACGCTATCCCCCAGTAGAGCCGTGCTGGAAGCAGGGCAGCCTTGCCAATCTCCAGTCCTCATCCTCCAGCCCCCGGAGGCAGGTGTATTGCCCACATTTTGCAGGTGTAGAGTCAGAAGTTTTCAAAACTTGCCCAAAGTCTCACAGCTGGTACACACCAGCAACAAGGTGTGTGTGTGTATGTGCGTGTTTCTGTGTGGTACTGGGGATTAAACTCAGGGGCATTCTACCTCTAAGCAACACCACCACCCCTATTTTATTTTTTATTTTGAAAAATAGGGTCCCTCTAAGTTGCTGAGGCTGGTCTCAAACCTGCAATCCTCCTGTCTCAGCCTCCCAAGTACTAGGGTTACAGTAACAGGATGTGAACCCTTTCTTCAAAGTCTCTCTGTGTGCTTTTGTGTATGTGTGTGTGTGTGTGTGTGTGTGTGTGTGTGTGTGTGTGTGCATGTGCTCGAACATGGATGTTCATGGATATACATGCTCATGTGCATGTGTGTATACAGATAGCCTGGCTGCGTGTGCACCAATGTGGAGAGGGAATCTGAGGGTGCCCTGGTGCTGAGGCCATGCAAGGACTCTGGAGGGAATTCTTCCAGGCCGGGGCCTTTGGAGCAGGAGGAGCTTGGCAGAAAGCTGTGCCCTCCTTCAGCTTTGAGGTCCCCTTTCTCTGCACTGCCCCTGGTTATGGCATGTGTAAAATCCTCTCTCTAGCCCTGTGGTGGCTGCTGCAGGGCTTCTGTCCTGGGATGGAGTTTTCTAGGAGGCCAAATGGTGTCCATAGGCTGGCTGCCCTACCAGCATCAATCCAGGCCCAGCCTGGGGACTGCAAGGGTTGCCTGTGGCCACTTCTGCCCAGACATCAGCCTAACCCTTCCCCTCCTCCATCTTGTGAGGTTGTTTTTTATTTTGTGTCTTTCAACAAGGGTCTGGTTTAGCTGCACTGAGGGCTGATGATTTCTGTTGGCCCCCTGGGGACAGAGGTTTTGGGTCACCAACTCCATACACTGAGAAGCCACCGAGGTGGAAGCAAGGGGATGCTAGCCCTGGGCTGCGCACCTCTGACCACCTCCCTCCCCAAACTCCATGCTGACCTGATTTCCCTGATGCAATATTTACGTCCAGAGCGTCCATCGTGCCCTGTGGCTGGAATCCCAGTCTGGAGCGGTCAGGGCCCTGGGTAGAGGCAGCTCCTCTGCACACCTGTTGGAGACGTGGTTTCCCTAAACTTGGGGGAGAAAGCCCGTCTTCTCACTGTTATATGACTGTCGTTCCCCCACAAGCCAAACATTTTAAATTATCCTCATTTAATTTGGCTAATTTAGGAGGAATGGCAGCAATGATTTGCTTAAGTTGCAGAGTCTCTTGGAGAGAGCTTAATATTCTGATTCCAAGAGGGGTCTGTGTGCATTCCTCAGTTACAGATAATACAATTATATTTCTAAATTCTTCCCCCTAAATGAGTGCAGATGGCTAAAAATACTCTTGCCTTTTAATTAATCTTCTGAACAATAGTCTTATGAATACAAATGGATCATTACCCTCTTCCACAGACCTGGCGGGTGGGCGAGGAGGAGGTCTCGGATCAGATCCAATCGTGGTCCTGCCCCAAGTCTAGGGGTCTCCAGGGAGACAGGGCTGGGTCATGGGGAGTTCTGGGTCACATCCCTGGGGTAGAAGGGGTCTCCGAGTCCGTCTAGTCACTTCCTGCCTCTCCCGCCCTGTGGGACCTTGGCTTTGTCTTTGAGTGCCAGGCAGGGCTGAGAGAGCTGCCTTTGGCCCCAGGAGCCTAGGATGTCCTGGGATTCCTTTTGGCTGTAGGAAGGAGTATAGAAAGGAAGGTCTTCAGGCCCTTGGGTTAGGAGGCCATTTCTTTCCGTCACCTCTGGATCTGCTTGGGAACCCGCTCATCCTTCTTCTAGGCTCCACCCAAGTGTTTCTTCTACTGATGGCTTCCCTAACCCCTCAGGCAGCTAGCTTTTGTCATGTTCTCCCCCCGCCCCCGTCTGTCTCCACATCTGTGCATGCTTGTGATTTCCAGAGAGCTTTGTGTCATGTGTTAAAAATGGAGATGTGAGCCGGGCATGGTGGCTCATGCCTGTAATCCTAGTACTTGGGAGGCCGAGACAGGAGGAACACAGGTTTGAAGCCAGCCACAGCAATTTAGCGAGACTCTCCACAAATTAGTGAGAACCTGTTTAAAAATAAGAAAATAAGGCTGGGGGTGTGGCTCAGAGGCAGAATGCCCCTGGATTCAATCCCCAGTACCCCAAAACAAAACAAAACAAAACAAAAACAAAAATGGAGATGTGACTGTGTGGTAGCCTATTTGTGAGTCTGTGCACCCTGCAGACATTAGGTAGCCCTGGGTCTCTGTGCCCTCAGCCCAGACTTGGATGCCCCACGGGGGTCAAGAACTTGTTGAAAGAATTGGGCTTAAAAATTCAAGCCATATTCCCTGGACTACATCAAAATGAAAAACTTCTCTGCACCAAATGGTGCTGTCAAAAGAGAGAAAGGCGACCTGTGGGATGGTCAATGGGTGTGATGGAAATGAGGCAGCAGGGATAGTCAGAGCTTGTCAGCTTGTCAGCAGTGTGGTGGACTTCTCTGCTGAATTGGGTGATGATTTTCAAGTACTAAAAGAATCCAGGGCTGGGAACGTGGGCATCCCAGGATCTTGCCAGAGGCAAGCTCCACACAGACATCCCCAGATCAACCCTTGAGTTGACAGTGGGAGGTGATGTCCCAGGCAAATGTGGAAGGTGAGCAGTGCAGCGACCCAAAAGGTTCATTGAGAATGCAAGTATTAGGGGCTGGGGACTGGTGTCAGAGGCTCTGTTGCACCAGGGACTCTGCTGACCACACTTGAACCTGGTGTCTCCAGAGTGGACAGCCACATGCCTGCATTCAATTCCTGCCTCTGCTTCTACTAGCAGTGTGACATTGGGCCAGGCTTTTAACTTCTCAGCCTCAGTCTCCTCATTGGAAAAATGGGTGTGATAGTTCCTGCCTTGAAAAATTTATGTTGAGATTGAATGAGCGCCCATGAAGCCCTTCCACTGTGCTGGGGCATGCACAGGGGACCTGGTGAAGAAGAGCTATCAACTCTCACACCCTGGGCTGGGCAGCAACCTTGCTAGTTAGTGATCCCAGGCCTGAGGTCTCTTCCCATTGCTCAGACCTCAATTTTCGACTTCTACCTTCTGGACCTGTGAGAATGAACTTCTCTTGATTTAAACTACTCAGTTTGTGGTGGGGTGTGTCGTTGCAGCAGCCCTGAAGACTAAAAAATTCATGAAACTGACTATTATGGCACCTTGTAGATGTTTCACACCAACTTCATTTTGAGCAAACATTGCCAAGCACCTGCTATGTGCCCTGAAATCTAGTAGGTACTGGGTTTACAAGAATGAGTGAGATGTAGTTTTTATTCTCATAAAGCTTACAGTCCAGGACCTATGTGCTCAAGCCCATAGATAATGTCAGGAGGTGGTCATAATGGCAGCAGGAAGCCCACACAAGAACTCCTAGGCAAGGGAGTTCCAGTGCACTGGGAGGAGACTTAGGCAAGAATGGGCCCAGGATGGTCAGAGGGGGCAGAGGGTTCCTTCAGGTATCTCAGTCAGGCTTGGGCTAGGAGGTGGGAGAATTTGAGTCATGAAAGGAATGATGTCATTTCCTATGATTGGACATGGAGGGCCAGGAGGGAACTTGGAAGGAAACAGGAGGTCATAGAAGTTGGGAGGAGCCACTTCAGGAGGGGTTGTTGAGCGAAAGCAAACCAAAGTAAGTTAAAAATGTTATCCTTAGAAAATAGGGAAGTAAACGATTGTCATGATTTAATGTCTTCTTATGTTTTACATCTCTGATAATTAAGGTCAGGGAATTGAAACTGAAAATCTCCTGAATCACTTACCTACCCATGTCTCGCTTGATCAGAGTGTGGGCTACCCAAGGTCCCCTGCCTCTTCTCTCCCCTGGCAGAACCTTGCATACCATGAGTGGCCCCTTGGCCAATGCACAGAGTAGAAACATACCTGATATCATGGTTACCTTGCCCAAGACAAGGGCTTCAATGCAGGGAGATTGAGCATAGAGTCTCAGGAAGTGGGAGAGGAGATCAATGGGAGTGGAACAGGAAGAGGGAAAAATCATTAAAAAGAAGGAAAAATAAATTTATTTTTATCAACGAAAAATAACAGAAAGGGAGGGATAAAATCAAGATCATGGAGCTAGTTACTACTGTGGGTAACTGGATATCAATTCTGCTGGAACCCCTCTGAGGAATTTTGAGGAATTGCTCTCTGAAGAATGGAAGGTGGATGCATTTACCCACTAACTCCCCATCTTCATCATTTGAGAGTTGTCCCTGTGTCCCTGTGTGGGACACTCTGTAACTTTGGAGAAAGTGCCAGTGCAGGAAAGGAGGGAGTTAAAGTAGCACAGGTTTGAAGCAAGATCCCATCAAAGTGTACACACGGAGCTGTCCACAATAGTGGTGCTGAAATTTGACACCCCAAGGGTGTGTCTGCTACAGTCCACCCCTTTATTGTTCAGACCTGTATGCTCCCCACATTATGTCCACTCTATCACAGAATCTTCAAGGTGGTGGCCAGTTGAACTCTCTAAGAAAAGGTTCAATCCTGGGGAGTACACAAACAGCTAGTTTTGCTGCTGCTGCTGGTCCTGAGAGGTCATAACTGAAATTAGGCAGCTGTCCTCTACCACTAATTCTGGGTTTCTAACAGCGTGCATGGGCTGTGCTGATAACTGACACTAGTTACTGGTCAGGAGGTAATGAGGAGAGAGACAGGGAATCCTGAGGAGAGAGAGAGCATCATCTTGTGGACACCATCAGGACAAGCCTTGCCTTTTTATCATCACCAATTAAGAGGGGGTCCTTTCCTGTAGAAAGGGAATGAAATGTTTCTTTTTACAGCTGGAAGGTTCAGCAGATAGGGTCTAAGATTCTTAGGTGTACTCACACAAATGTCTCCTGGACTCAGGGTCCCACTCCTTCTCTATCAGTCTCCCAAATTAGCCTAAAAGACCTGTCAAGGCTATGCATTTGGCCTCTTTTATAGTTTGTCCACACTTAGATTTAATTACAGGCCTGATTTTCAGTACCATCTGCCCTTTGGCTGCAGGAGATGGAGGTTGCTTTAAATGCTGCTGTGGAGGCATTCCGGCTTTGACAGCATGCCTGAAGCTGGTAATTGGCTGGCCTGAGCTTGCCATTCTCTCATCAAGTCTAAGGCAGTTAACAAAACTCTCCAATCCTTATACATGCCGTTGCTTCCACACACTGTGGTGCTAGTTACTGCATAAGCTAATGCTTTCCCTTCCATTGCCTGGCCAGTACCTTGACCCAGAACACTGTAGGTGAAAGACTTGGAGCCATGGTTCTGCTGTAAAGGGATCTCTATCACCCTCGTTGCCCGAAGAGATGTTAACTCTTCACATATCAACTCGAGTGATGTGACTTTAGTGAGTAGCATCACCTAAGATCATCATACGGCCTTTGTTACTATCTCTCCAAGGAGCAATCCAGTTCCAGGACCAATCCTGAGGATCACTTTATAAGTTAGGTTTGGATTTCCCAGAAGCAGAGCCTCACACAAGTTGTTGGGTGCAGCTACTATAATGGGGAGGTGATGCCAGGGAATAGAAGCAGGGATGATAGCCATGGAATGGGGCAGGAGGAAAATGCAACCCAGGAACATTCTATTGAGATGATTACAGCTGTATCCAACTGAGTGTCAGTTCTACTGGGGATCCTATGGGCACTGTGTAGAATGCCTCTCATGATTGTACCTCTGAAGGAAGTGAGGTTGGGACCTTTATCAACTTCCACCCCTCATTTTTTCAAGTTACCTCTGTGGTTATCTCCCCATCCCATTGGGCTATGCCAATGCAAGTATTGTTGACTAAAATACCTGACAAAAACAACCTAGAGGAGGAAAGGATTATCTGGCTCATGGTTTTAGAGATTTCAGTCCATGGTCTGCTGGGCCCTATTGCTTTGGGCCTGCAGGGAGGCAGAACATCATGGTGGGGGAAATCTGCTCAGATCATGGCATCTGGGAAGTAGGGCAAGGGTGGGGACAAGATATAGTTCCCATGAGCACACCCCCAGTGACCCACTTCCTCCAATCAGACAGTTTCTCCCTCCTCCCAGTAGGTCATTCGAATTGTTAATCCATCAAATGGATTCATCCGCTGATGAGGTCAGAGCCCTCATAACCCAGTCACTTCCCAAGAGACCCGCCTCTGTAGCCTGCGGCACTGAAGATGAAGCTTTCAGCACATGAGCATTTGGGATCTAGGGACACCAGAGACACAAAGCTTTCAGCACATGAGCCTTTGATCCAAACTATGACAGTAAGACAGAGCGGCCCCCATGGCTTCCAAGGGAGCTCCAGTCACACAATGCGCTTGAGACGGGGAGCTGTCCACGCCCGTGGTGCTGAAGCGCACGATCTGGGAACTGTCCGGCCCCGTGGTGCTGAAGCCTGGTGGGCGAAGGGGCTAATATGGAGGAATACCACCAGTGCCCACTACACCAAACAGGGTGTAGATTTGGATCCAGAATTCTTCCAAAATGCTTGCACACCTTATCTACAGCCTGAAACCTTGCCTGCTGTGCTCCATGCTCTGTTACAAAATACTAATTTCCTTTACCTATGGCCTGGCACTTCAACCCGACTCCCAAATCCTTATGCATTTGCATTCTTGGGTGTGTGTGTGTGTGCACATAGCACCTGAGCAGAGGGCAGCACAGCAGCCGGGCACCTGTTTGTAATCTGTTTGCCAGGAAAACACGGACGGCCAGCTGCTGCATGGAGAGTGGAGAAAACGCCACGTTGACTCCTGGTTTTGTATTTCAGTCGAGTAGTCTGCTGGAACCTCAGGGGGTGTCAGGCCAGGACGCTGTAATCTCTGGCTGGGATAAATAGTGCCTGCCCCAGTTTCCTCAGTTTGGGCTCCTGGAGACAAACGTTAGCTGTTTCATCAAAACAAAGTGCTCCCCTGTGGGACAGTTTAAGCAGCTCACCTATGAAGGGTATTTCCTTTTCTTCCATTTCTGAGAAGTCTCTGCCCTAGTTTTCTCCATTGCCTGTATCACCCTGGAGTTATTGGTATCCCCAGCCATAGAAGAGACAGAATGCTCACCTTTCATGAATGAGGGGCACAGAAGCACTTGTGAGGGGCTACACGTGGCTTGCCAAAAATATACTGCAGCCTTGACCGTACTAATGCAGAGGCCTCATCACAGAAGGGACTGCATAGCCTGATATGGAGGACATGGAGACTACATAGGAAGAGGGGACATTGGTGAGCAGGTGACCCCTGGCTTGGAGCCTCCTGAGCCCTCACCATGTGCAGGGGTAGTTGGTGGTAAATGTTCTACTTTTGTTTATCTGGACACCATTTAGGGAAAATGAGGGGACATAGGGTTTGAGGATGCAAATAATTCCCAAGTTGTCTTTGAATTCTCCAAGAGCTCACAACCCAAGGATGTTTCCCCAGGGGTTGGTGGGAAGATAGTGTGTGTGTTGGGAGTGGACCTAGATTTGACTCTTGGTTGCCTATTTGCCAAGTGGTGCAACTTTGAACAAGCCACCAAGTCTCCCTGAGCCCAACTTTTTATTTGAAATGAAGGCATAAAACTCTTCCCCTCCTAGGCTTGTCATGGGGATTAATGAGGTGACACACATGCCATTCTGACCTTTTATAGGGCACAACATGGCCCTCAGTGGAAGCTGCTCCTTTTCCTTCTCCCATTTTGTGGGGAAAGCATCAAGCTCCGTGGTTCCCTCACCTGGCAAGCACACAGGGTTGATGATGCACCATGCATCCTCTGCCGGCCTGCGGGTAGTCTGGAGAATGATTAAAGGGTGGCCTCAGATGTCGGAAGCACCAGGAGCTACCACCTGCTTTGATCTGTCTGCTTAAAAAGGCCTATCCCTACAGTAGCCTCACTTTAGGCTTTTTGGTTCTGCAGGATTTTCAAATTCTCCTTTAAATAAAGATCAAAGAGGAGCCAGCTCTTGGCCTCTGCTTCCTTTTCCTGCTGGCCATTAGTCTGTAGAGGTTTGGGTTGAAAGGCCTAGTGAAGGACTCCCGAAGAGGAGAGAGACTAGATCTGGGGCTTGGAACCAGCCAGAAAACGTGGTCATCTTTACCTAGTCCAACACCTATCCGTCTCTCCCTGAGTTTCTAGTATAATAGGCATGACTGTTCTGTATGCCAAGCATAGAGGAGCTTCGTGTATATTAGCTCATTTAGTTCTCCTAATAAAGTGTAAGGTCAGTGACCATGATTGTCACCCTTCAGATTGGGAAGCTGAGACTCACACAGGTGAAGTGACTCATGCTTAGGATCACACAGAGAAAGTTGATGTGGGATCTTGGTTCCAGAGTCCGCATGTGTAACCACTCTGCCGCACTGCCAAGCACTCAGCAAAGGGAAGCTCTCCCCCGCACCGGGTCCAGAGCAGCCCCTTCCACCCATCACAGGCTTCCCCACAGTGCTGCTGGGTGCTTGGGATTCCCTGCACATTTCCAGAACCACGTCTCCAGTGTCCAGGGGGACTCGGGGCATGGACAAGAAGCAGCCCACAGGAGGCCACAGGGGCCGATCACCTATTGTGACTGTACTCAAGTAAGAAAGAAAATACTCGCTAATTTTGTCCCAGAGTATGCCATTGGTTAAACACAGAATGGAGAAGCAATTTTTCTGTGACATTAAAACGAGGACAAAAGGACAGCAGTGCGCTGAGCTTTGCTGCCAGAAGCCGCCAGCCCCCAGTGGTTGCTTCTATGCAGGGGGGGGGGGCAGGATTCTGGCCTGGATGGGCAGTGAGCAGTGGGGTGGGGTCGGCCTGGTAGGGGAGGGGTGCCATCCGATGTGAGGTCAATGTCATGACATTTGCCTGCAGAAGAAGAGGTCTCAAGCAAATGGAGGCCTCAGGCAAGAATGGGTGCTGAGAGGCGGGGGTCCCACACCTGGGGGTGCAGCAAGAGCAGGCGGCTGGTGGCACTGCCCCGGCTCTCATCACCCCAGACGGAGGTGCTTCTGGGTCTGTTGCAGGGCAGGTCCCCCAGGGTCCCCCTTTTCCCCTCAGGATCATGAGGTGGCCTGAGGTCATTAAGAAGTTGGGGATGAGTGAGGAGCAGGCTGCCCTCAACACCCCACATGTGCACACTCTCACATGTGCGTGAGCACACACATGTACCATGCACACACCCACTCCCCACACTGCATGCACATGCACAAACACATAAATGCACACATGTGCATGTACATGCGCAGGAATATGTCCCCTTCCACCCCCTCTGGCCCAGCCTCTAGGGCAGGAATGGCTCTGGGCTCCTCTTTAAGCCCTGATGTCTTTGCTGATATGCTGATAACACTTTAGGACCCACCCTAGGAGCTGAGAGGGGCTGCAAACTGGATGCCTTCCACAGCCATGGCTGCCCAGTGGGTCCCAGGACACGCCAAAGGGGAGGGGCAGTGGAGCTGCTGAGCGACTGGGCATGGTGCTGCCTTGAAGGGTGGGAGGGAGGCCACTGGCCATGCTCTAGGTATGGCTGCTCGTTTATTTTTCATTCAATCATTCATTTACAAAGCTTTATCCAGCACCTGCTGTGTGCCCTGCCCTGCTGTCTAGATGCAGCAGTTAGCAAAACAGGCAAATACCTGTCCGGCTGCAGCTGGCATTGCAGTGGGAGGGACAACAGTCCTAAATAAAATGAAATGTATGTTTGTGTCTGAGGATGAGTACTAGGGAGAAGCCAGAGCAAGGAAGGCAGAGAGAGGAGGACTGAAGTTTAAAATGTGGTGGTCAAGCCAGGCGCATGCCCATAATCCTAGTACTTGGGAGGCTGAGACAGGAGGATTGCAGGTTAGAGGCCAGCCTCAGAAACTTAGTGGGACCCTCAGCAACTTAGTGAGACCCTGTTTTAAAATAAAAATAAAAAGGGCTGGGGGTGTAGTTTAGTTTAGTGGTAGAACCTTTTTGGGTTCAATCCCCAGTAAAACACACACACACACACACACACACACACACACACACACACACACACCACGTAGTAGTGGCCAAGGGAGGCCTCCCTGAGAAGGCAGTGATTAAGTGAAGGAAGAGCCATGCAGCCATTTGGAGCAGGACACAGTGAGTGCCAAGGCTCTGAGGCAGGAATGTGCTCCCAGGCTCAAGAAACACCGAGGACAGAGGGTGGGGGCTGAATGGGTGAAGAGGAAAGCAGGAGCCGTGGGGCCAGGGCGGAGGGCAGGTCCGATGACTTCGGCCCCTGAGGGTCTGAGCAGTGCAAAGACACATTTGTGCCAATGTTTTGGGCTGGAGGAGCTGGAAGACAGAGTTGCTACTAGCTGAGAGGTGGAGGCCGTCAGAGGGTCGGTTTGGGGGTAGAGATAGGAAGTGGGTGTGGACATGTGCAACACAACAGGCTTATTAGATACCCACATTTGGGGGGCTGGGTAATCGGCAGGAAAGTGGAGCAGATGTGAAAGATGAAGGATGGAGAATGCACCGCGGACCCTGAGTGCGGAATGAGGCTGGGTGGGCTCACCCGGGCTGAGTGTGGGCAGAGGGGAGACAAGGTCTGAGAGTGAAAAGCTGGACCCCATGTTAGGAGATGGAGATGTGGGGCCCAGCAAGGCAAGGCCATCCACCATCATGGCAAATCCCTCTGGATGGTCCCTCTGCCCTCTGTTTTCAACAAAGTCCTGGCTTCCCCTGTAGTCACTGCCACCCCTGGGCTCTCTCTCTCTCTCTCTCTCTCTCTCTCTCTCTCTCTCTCTCTTTCTCTTCCTCTTGTACTGGGAGTTGAACCCAGGGGCTTCTACCTCCAAGCTACACTCCCACTCCCTTTTTAATTTTTTAATTTTGAAACAGGGTCTTGCCAGGTTGCCGAAGGTCTCACTAAATTGCTGAGGCTGGTCTTGAACCTGCTATCCTCTTGTCTCAGCCTCTTAAGTACTGGGATGACAGGCATGCACCACCACGCCATCCTCTATTTTTTTGTTTCATAAATTTATTAAAATTGATGACATGTTTAATCTTCTATCCCATGAGCATCCATCAGCTGCCTTTCGAAGGGCCTGCTGCCGCCACACAAGCCCTTCAAATTTCCAGGATGTAACAGATGTAGCTGCACTTCTCCAATCATAAACCGACTTCTAAGAGCTCCCACTCTTGAAAGCCTTTAAGAGCCTAGGCTGGCCTTGCACTCCTGGGCACCAGTGACCGTCCTGCCTCAGCTTCCAGGTATTACAGGCACGCACCACCATGCCTGGCGTCAATCCTGAAATTAAAGTGAGTACAGGATAAGACATTTGTAGACAAGTGACTTTAGTAATCCAAATCCATGAACATCTTCTCTAGGACAATAAAAGGCTAAATTCTTTTCATGGGTGTTAGTTGGAGAGGGGTCATTTTCCTGCCCACAGTCTCAGATAAATTGAGCTGGAGCTGGGCTCAGGGGCCTCCTTGCTTGTCACTGTGGCTTCCACTGCATAACATGTCACTTAGAAATACAGTGGCTCTAAACTACACAATGCAACACTGACTATGTTTTATGACTCTGGGTTGGCTGGGTGGAATTTCTGGGCCCGGTTGGTCCTTGCCTGGTTCGCCTGTCTGTGACCCGCAGGTGGGTTGGCTAGTGGCTGCATGCTCCACCTTGCTCTCCCTTACCTGTCTGGCATTGGCACTGTCATCAGGGGTTGGTTGGCTGTTGGCCAGGTCCCCTCAGTCCTCCTGCATGTGGCTTCTTATTGCGGTAACTCCGGCGGACGATCTACTCCGTGGTTCCTGCCACGGAAGGTCGCTGCACCAAGCAGCTTCCTGATAAAACAGCCTGTGGTCCCAGCTACAGACGGTCGCTGCATCAAGCAGCTTCCTGACAAAACAGTCTATGGTCCCCAGCCACAGACGGTTGCTGCCCAGACGGCTTCCTGAAGACTATGGTTCCTGCCACAGGCGGTCGCTGCGTCAAGCAGCTTCCTAACAATGGTCTTCTTGCACAAAACAACACGAAGTCTGATATAGTAATTTGCAAAATAGTTACATTTAATAATTGGGGGGTTGGGGAGGAGATAGAGATGGCAAATTCTCCTGGAGCTCTATAGCCAGGGCCTTATTTTTATAGGAATTTTAAAAGTTAATCAAACACAGAAATCAGCAATTATCTCAGGTCACAGTAAAGAAGGTCAGTGAGGCAAACATATGATAAACTTAGGGGAAGGAGGGATTAACCATTACTGGGTGGAGATGACATCAAAGACCTCAAAGACCGCACCTTGAAGATTATACCAGGTCCCTTGGAATGTGTCCGTTTGCGGACAGATCCCACCCAGCCAAATACCATGTATCCAAACTGGGCTGGTCCAAGATGATAATCTCAGTGTGCTTCTAAGACAGGTCTCAGCCCTCAACAGCTTCTCATCTTCCAACAGGGTCCCTTGGTCCCAGGCACCTGGTGACCAGAGGGCTCTACCCAGAGCAAGAGGGCAAGCCCTGGTGGTCTCGGAAGGCCAAAGCGGAAGGCTTTCGAGAATTTGGGTGGGAGGTGATGGGGCCAGAGTCTCTGCGGTGCTGAGAATGCAGGCTTAAGGGATGGGTCAGCCGGGGGTCTGGGTTTCCAGGGGTGACCACTGTAAACAGACTCACAGGGCCTATAAAGCCAGTGCTGGTTTAATCCATTTCCATCCACATGTCCTGAGGTTCCACTGGGGACAAGGCCCCAGGGCCAGCCACTGCAGGGCACAGGCCTCCACCCAGCAAGACTGCAAAGTTGCTCCCGGGTCCCCGCAGCAAACCCAGCAGAGCTCACTCACCAGGCCGATAATAGCCCTTCCCACTAATGGGCAGTAGGGTTTTTCTTCTCCATGGAGACATGTCCTTGTTTTGAATTGTGCAAGTCACAGAAAACCAGGCTCAGCTAAGAGAAATCCTCTGTCTTGCTAATCGTTGGTTCTGCTAGGTGAGGGCTACCTGGAGAGGACAGTGGTGGACAAGAGATGAAGATCGCCCGCAGGGAGCCGCCAGCCCTCGCCGTGCTCCGCCTGGAGGCAGGGAGACCTTGAACTTGCTGCCTCGCAGGCTCTTTAGCATGTAAACCAGCTTTATTAGATTTCAGAGTCCATATTTATGTCTTATTAATTTGCTGTAATGAAGTTCCTTTTCCCCCGAGTATCATCAGGGAGGCATTTTCCCAGGAAGGCGAAGGATGTGCACACAGAGGAGACTCACGGCCCGAGCCTGTAGCGAGAGCCACTTCTGTCCCGCAGGCTGGTGGAGGCCGCGGCCAGGAGATCGTCCTGCATTTCTGGGTGCCCTGGCACCTGGATGCTGAGCCTCCACCCCCATCTCCTAGAGAAGACCCCTCCCCATATGAACCTTCAACTCCATGGCTGTTGCTCAGGAGCCTCCAGGGTCCCCTGCTCCACAGGGCAGAGGGAGTGTGAGGAGGCCATCTGCTCATGCTTCAAGGAATTATAGCCAAAAACTAAAAGACTCCCTGGAGTCTCGGAGCGAACAGCCTTTCTGGGTCATTGGTTTTGAAAAATGCTACCTTGTATAAGTTGATCATCAGAGACCAGGTTTTATAGCCCAGTGAGCCACCGTGGAAGATCCTGTGACCACCCTGGGGCAACTGAGGCTCAGGATCCATCCATCCATCCATCCATCCATCCATCCATCCATCCATACATACATATATACATACATACATCCTTCTTTCTTCCATCCATCTTCCTTCCATTAATCTATCATCCATCTATCCATCCATCCATCCATCCATCCATCCATCTTCCCTTCCATCCATCCATCCATGCATCCATCCATCCATGCATCCATCCATCCATCCATCCATCCATC
>PVJS01001177.1:77324-103673 GCA_004027185.1 Glis glis | reverse complement strand
GATGTCTTCACATGTACTGCTGAGGCCCTCCTCCTTCAACTCCAGTCACACCTATTAGACCTGTTGATGTCATCACAGGCACTGCTGAGGCCCTCCTCCTTCAACTCCAGTCACACTTATTAGATCTGTCGATGTCATACATGCACTGCTGAGGCCCTCCTCCTTCAACTGCAGTCACACCTATTAGACCTGTTGATGTCATCACAGGCACTGCTGAGGCCCTCCTTCAACTCCAGTCACACCTATTAGACTTGTTGTCATCACGTGCACTGCGGAGGCCCTCCTCATGTTTCCTTTGATCTTTCCCTCTCTGCACTTCAGATTAGATCACTTATGTTGATCTGTCTTCAAGTTCACTGACTCTTTGTCACATTCATTCTGCTTTTCATCTTTTTCCAGTAATTTTTTTAACTCTAGGATTTTTTTAAACTTTAGAGACTTTATTTTATTTTTGCGGTACTGGGGATTGAACCCAGGGGCATTCTACCTCCGAGCTACACCTATTTTTTATTCTTTATTTTGAAACAGGGTCTCGCTAAGTTGCGGAGGGCCTCACTAAGTAGCTGAGGCTGGCCGCGAACCCAGTTCCTCCTGTCTCAACCTCCCAAGTACTGGGATTACAAGCGTGCGCCACCACGCCCCGCTAATTCTAGGATTTTTTAAAGTTTCTGTTTCTCTGCTGAGACTTACTCATTTTTTTTTTGTAAAAATGACAGGCTGTAGTGGATACTTACAATTTTATGTTGCCTCAGCATTTATTTTAATATAAGTTGGATTTTCTCATCCCTGAAACAGAGCTCAATCGCCCTTGACCCAGTTTCCAGCTCTGTACCCTCGCTTCCCCTCTTCCTAGTACTCAGTGTGGTGGACCCAGGCATATACTTTATTGACTGCTCCCTGGTGACCCTTCTGTACGGGACAGCTAGATGCAGCCTGTTCACCTGGCCCTGCCGACCCTCACATCCTGCAGGGACTATTTGGATATGCCGTGGTGAATTCTTCCCAGTCATTGCATGACCTCCTGGAACTCACGCCTGCTTGATTTAAACCCACCAATAAGATTCCTCATGAGAAACCCGTTTGGATAACGCCCTGAACTCAATAAAGGCATTGGCCTAAGGTCCGCCTCTTTCTCCCTGCTGCTCTCCATGGTGTGGCCTCCAGGTTTGCTGTGTACCTCCCAGGACCCATAAATAATAAAATTTTTATTTCCCTCTGTGTCTCTGCTAGTCATTAGAAGGTGCTCTCCATCTTAAAGATCCTAAATTAAAATGCAGGCATATTTAGGTTATAATAGCAACCTAAAAACAATCCCTTAAGCCAGATGTGGTGGCACACTCCTGTGATCCCAACTCTTGAGAGGCTGAGACAGGAGGACTGCAGGTTCAAGGACAGCCTCAGCAATTTAGGGAGACCCTGTTTCAAAATAAAAAATAAAAATAGGGTTGGGGTTGTAGTTCAGAGGTGGAATGTCCCTGGGTTCAATCCCCAGTACCCACCCACTGCCCACACACAAAATTCCTGTCTGGTATCTAACATTGGAGTTATTTTATGACTGCTAGCCATTTTTATTTTTATATATCACACATTTATATATATATATATATATCACATATATTTATATATTATATTTTAGATATTGGAATTTATTATATTCCTTCAGAGGGTGTTGATATTTTTATTTCAGCAAGTAATTGTGACTTAATAATCTTTGTGACTCAAATAATAATCTGTCTCCTGGAGGGCAGCTGAAATCTTAGTCTAGTTCTTTTATCCTTAGCTGTAATTTCCTCCTCATATCATGCGAGGTTAGTCATTGATTTAGGCAGATTCTGTACATAGAATTTGGGGTTCGCCTCTCAGGTTGTGTCTGGTATTCTCTCCACTTTCTGGTGGCTCAGGTTGCCTTGAACTCTGTCCTCGTGTTCTTTAAACTAGCAAGACAAATTTTCTATCAGAATTGTAGCCATTTTACATTTCAACTGTACCATGCCTTAGACTAAATACTCTCTTAAAAAAAGAAAACGCAGACTTACCCAGTACCATTCTAGCTCTTAAGTTGTGACTCTCCTCCAGAGTTGACTTGGTTTTGTTTACTGTCCTGTGCCTTAGAACTGTGTGTGTGTGTGTGTGTCAGTCAGTCAGGGTCCAGTTAGGAGACAGGAACCACACCTTTAATTTAAACAGGGAAAATCAATATAAAGATTTTTAAAGTAGGATAATGTCATCAAGTACTAAAGAGGTTAAAGAAGATGCCGTGGAGATCAGAATTAGTGCACAGAAGCAGCTCCTGCCTCTGGGCTGCAGGAAAGTAGACAGTGAAGAAACTGAGACTTAGGAGAGCCCCAGCCTCCAGACCTCTTCCAAGAAGGCATGGCCGCCTAGCCCTGCTGGTGCTGAAGAGCCTCTCTGGACGGCTCAGGCCAGAGCTCACTGTTGCAGGGGTGTTGGCGGTGTGGGCTGGTCTGTAGTGGCAGCCTGTGGAGAGTATGGCACAGCTACTGCACAGGTAGCCGTAGCGTGGCAGGACAGTCCTGCAAGTGGTGGAAGCTGATCTGTAGAAATGCATTGCTGGGTGGAAGTGTGGCCTGAGGCTGCAGCCACAAACGAGGCTTCTGGGTGGAGAGGTCACAGTTTGAGAATGTGGCTGGAGGTTGTCCAAGAGGGCTGCAGAGGTGCATGCCACTGGGTGTGGCTCCTGTGCTGAAGTAAAAATGGATGGGAGTCTGTGTGTGGTGGCCCACGCCTGTAATCCCAGTTCTTGGGAGGCTGAGACAGGAGGATCGCAGGTTCGAGGTCAGCCTCAGCAACTTAACAAGGCCCTCAACAACTTAGGGAGACCCTGTTTCAAAATAAGAAATGAAAATGGCTTGGGGGTATAGCTCGGAGGTAGAATGCCCCTGTGTTCAATCCCTAGCACCCAAGGGGCAGGGGAAGGGAAGGGGAACTGAACTCCAGGAAGGAAGTGCCTTCCTGCTGGTCTGTGGAGTCACTCCAGCACGGTGTTTTGACAAAACCTAACAGGCTGACCGGCAAAGGAGGAGAATTGACAAGTCCAGCTCCAGTATCGGAGGACAGCTAGAAAGGTGGACTTGGATTTGAGTGACAGTAAACTGGTAACTGGCAAAACACATTTATGCACGTATATATTTATTATTATTTTTTTGTGGTACTGGGGATTGAACACAGGGCATATTCTGACTCCGAGCTATACCCCCAGCCCTATTTGTTTGTTTTTTGTTTTGAAACAGGGTCTCCCTAGGTTGCTAAGAGTCTCACTGAATTGCTGAGGCTGGTCTTGAACCTGCGAACATCCTGTCAAGTTCTGGGATTACAAGCATGTGCCACCACGCCCAGCTACATTATTATAATTATTAACTTAAATAGTCAATTTAAAGAAATTACAAAGTCAGACTAGTCTTTGATATCTACTCCTGTATTATTCCCTCAGATTTAGTTTGCCTGAAAAAAGTCTTTATTTCTCTTTTCTCAAAAAATAAACTTTTTACCTTAAGATAATGGCATTCATGTGTAGTCATAAGAAACAATACAGAGTCATTCTATGTACCTTTCTCCCGTTTTTCCTGATGTTACTATCTTATACCACTATAGTACAAGATCACTACCAGGAAATTGACATTGGTACATCCACCAACCTTATTCACTTTTACCAGTTTTCCAAGCACCCGTGTGTGTGTGTGTGTGTTTATATGCAGTGTTTTCAGTGTGTATTTGTGTGCTCACTGTTGTAAGGTAAAGAACACTTCCATCAATATAAGGATACCCTGAGCTACTCCCCCCCTTTTTTTTTTGTGGTACTAGGGAATTGATCTGACACTAAGGGCATTCTGCCTCCAAGCTACACCCCCAGACATTTTTATTTTTTATTTTGAAACAGAGTCTTGCTAGGTCCCTAAGTAGCTGAGGCTGGCCTTGAACCTGAGGTCCTCCTGTCTCAGCCTTTCAAGTACTGGGATTACAGGCATGTGCCATCATGCCCAGCGAACAACCCTTTTATAATTAAACATACCCACCCTCCTCTACCCCTACCCCTACCTCAGAAAACAACACCCTGGCAACTACTTCTCTCTTCTCCATCTCTCTATGATTTTGTAATTACACGAGTGTTGGACAAATGGAAGCATACAGTATGTAACCCTTTGAGACTGACTTTTCATTCAGCAAAATCCCCTTGAGATGTTTCCAAGTCATTACATGCATCAATCGTTTGTGCCTCTTTATTTCTGAGTTATATTTCTTGGTATGGATTTAACATGGTTTGTTCAATCATTCACTGTTGAAGGACATACTGTTTCCAGTTTTGGGCTATTGTGAATAGAACTGCTGTGAACATTTATATATGCGCTGATTTCTAAATAAGGTTTTATTTCTCTGAGATAAACGCCCAAGATTGCAATTGCTAAGTCATATGGTAATTTCATGTTTCCTTTCTTTTTATTGACATATAATTCACATGCCATAAAGTTCACTCCTTTAAAGCATATGATCCAGTGACATAAAGTATATTCACAGGGTTGTGTGATCATTACCATTGTCTAATTCCAGAACATTTCATCACCTCAAAAGAAACCCATTAACAGTCATTCCCACCTTCCCCTAGTCCCTGTAACCCCCTTGCAGTCATTAATCTACTCTCCATCTCTATGGATATGCCTATTCTAGACATTTCACATACATGGAATCATACAGTCTATGGCTTTTTGTGGTCAGCTGCTTTAACATAGCATAATGTTTTCAAGTTACATGAATGTTGTATCAGAACTCATTGCTTTTTGTAAGCTAAATAATATTCCATTGCATAGATATACCACATTTTGTTTGTCTGTTAATCATTGGATGGACATTTGAGTTGTTTCCTTGTTTGGGCTATGATGAACAATGCAACTGTGAGTATTTATGGAGGAGTTTATGTGTGAATTTTTACTTCTCTAGGGTTTATATGTGGAATGGATATGGTAACTCTGTCTTTAACCTGAGGAACTGACAAACTGTTTCCCAAAATGGTTGGATCATTTTGTCCTTCTGCCAACAGGATATGAGGGTTCTTTCTAATTCCTCCATATTCTTGTCAATACTTGCTATTTCTCTCTTTTGATAGCCATCCTACTGAGTATGAAGTAGTGTCTCTTTGTATTTTGATTTGTGTTTTTTCAGGTGCCCATGGTCCATTTGTGTATCTTCTTTGGAGAAATTTCTATTCAAATCCTTTGTCCATTTTTATTGTGATTTTTGCCTGTATTATTGAATTGTAAGAGTGCTTTATGTATTTGAGACACTAGATCCTTAAGAGATATATGATTTGCAAATATTTTCTCTCATATACTACTATGGAGTCCATAAATTTTTAGTTTTGATGAAGCCCAATTTATTTTTTATATAGGTATGTACATTGGTATCATATCTAAGAAATCATTTCTAATCCAGTGTCATGAGGATATAGCCCTCTGTTTTCTTTGAGGTGTATAGTTTTAGTTTTTTTTTTTCTTGGTACTGGGGATTGAACCCAGGAGCTTTCTAACCTCCAAGCTGCTACACCCCCAGCCTTTTAATTTTTTTTTAATTTTTGAAACAGGGTCTCACTAGGTTACTGAGAGTCATACTATTGCTGAGGCTGGTCTTGAACCTGCAGTCCTCCTGTCTCAGCCTCCCAAGTACTGGGATTACAGGCATGTGCCACTATGCCTGACTATAGTTTTAGTTTTTACATTGAAGTCTTAGATACATTTTGATACATGTTTTTGTATATGGTAGTAGTAAAGGCCCAACTTCCTTTTTTATTAATTTTTTTTTTTTTTTGCATGTGGATCTCCAATTGTCCCAGCGTCATCTATTGAAAAGTCTACTCTTTCCCCCGTCAATCGTTGTGGCACCTTTGTTGAAAGCACCTGGCTACACACACGTGGGCGTAGTTCTGATTCTCAGTTTTATTCCATGGGTCTGTAAGTCTTTGCTAGTACCACATAGCTCGATTACTGTAGTATTGCAGTAAGTTTTGAAATTGAGCTGTGTGAATCATTCAATGTTTTTCTTCTTTTTCACAATTGTTTTAAATAGTCTAGGTCCCTTGCGTTTGTTTCCATGTGAATTTTAAGATCCGTTTATCCATTATGCAAAAAAGGCAGCTGTGACTGTGATAGTTATTGCATTGAATCTGTAGGCCAATTGGAGTCATATTGCCATCTCAACAGTATTACGTTTTCCAGTCCATAAGTGTGAGGTATCTTTCCATTCGCTTAGGTCTTCCGTTTCTTCAACAATGTTTTATCCTTTTCAGTGTCAAAGTCTTGAACTTCTTCTCTTAAGTTCATTCCTAAGTATTTACTCTTTGTGATGCTACTGAAAATGGAATTTTCTTCTTAATCCCACTTTAGAATTATTCATTGTCTGGTATATAAAAATGCAGCTGAGTTTTGTACATTGATTTTATATCCTCTGACCTTGCTGAACTCATTTATTATCTCTAATTGTGTGCTAGGGAACTCGGAGACAAGCTGAATAAAGATAATTCTCTGGGAATGAGGCTATGAAAGGAATCCAACCTGAATCGACCCCAGAGGACTGCTTTTTGGTTTGATTGTGGGTTCTTGATTTTCCGGGTTTATGCAGAGCTGGAGAGGGAGAGACAGGAATAATAAAGTGAAAACCCTGCGAAGCTCGTAGCCCCCTTTGCCGATTTGATATTCTGCCCCCCCTTGTATAAATGCTCCCCATATCACACAGGAATTGGGTTCATTTACACAGTTTATGTAGCTTCTGAAAAACTTTGCAGTGTTCTCATTAATTTTTTATAGAAAGGGCAGTTTTGCAAGGTTCTTTACCATTGTTTGCTGAGAACTTTTAGTTTTAGAACAACTGCCAGGTAATTCTCCAGCCTGACTGTGCCGTTTTACATCCCCCTGGCAATGTGTGGTTGTCCCAGCGTCTGCACCTGGCTCTGGCGTCTGGTGAAGTCGCGACCTTCCACTCTAGTCGTTTCAGTAGATAGGTAGTTCTATCACATTGTGGTTTTCCTTTATAGTTCTGTAATGGCTAATCATATTGCATCTCTCTTCATTTATTTACTTGACATTGGTGTCTTTGGTGAAAAGTCTGTCCTTGTTTATTGGTTGAATTGTAGTGTTTATTCTTGACTTTTAAGAATTCTTTACAGTCCATAAATTGATTTTCTTTTATGTGTTTTTTTAACAAATATTCTCTCCCAATTAAATAGCCTAGTTTCTTTTTGTTTACTTTATGTTCTTTTGCAGAGCCAAGTTTTACATTTTGATGAGGGCCAGTTTATCAGTTTTTGCTTTTATATATGATGCTTTTTTTAACTTTTTATGTTCATTTATTGGTGCATTGTAAATTGTAATTATACATTTTGCTTTTGATGTCAAATGTAAGAACTTCTTTTCTAGCTCTAGGTTCTAAAGATTTTATCCCCCCCAAAAAGTTTTAGTTTTTTTTTGAATATTCATCTCCTATAATTTTTTAAATGATGTATTTTCTAAAATTAGAGTTCTTATTTGCCAGTTTTTTTGGCTTGTTTCTGCTCTTGATTTTTCTCCTAGCACTTTCAGCATGTTCATTATCCTCTGGCTTGCAGAGTTTCCAAGGAGATACACACCATTGCTCTTGTGTTTGTTCCTTTGTGTGTCAGTGTGTCCTTTTCCCATTGATCTACTTTCGAAGAGTTTCCATGTTTTTACACTAGTTTCCAGGAATTTAATGTTGATACACCTTGTGGAATTTTTTCCCCTTATCCTTAAGATTCATTGAGTTTCTTGAGTTTGTGTCTTCATAGTTTTCATTGAATTTGGATACTTTTTGGCATTATTTCTTCAGATACTTAGGTCTCTACCCATTTTGGCCCCCACTTGTAGGACTCTTAGATGTTAGACTGTTTAATATGTACCATAGTCACTAAGAATCTATATTTTTGATTGTTTTTTAGTCTTTTTATATGTGCTGGAACAAATTGTATATATATATATATATATATATATATATTTTTTTTTTTTTTTTTTTTTTTTTTTACCCCCAGCCCTATTTTATTCTTTATTTTGAAACAGGGTCTCACTAGGTAGCGGAAGGCCTCACAAGTTTCTGAGGCTGGCCATGAAGCTGAGATCCTCCGGTCTCAGCCTCCCAAGTACTGAGATTACAAGAGTGTGCCACCACGTCTGGCTGACAAATTGTATTTCTCTATTGTCAGGGTCAGTGGTATTTTCTTTCTAGTCTAATCTGCTGTTAATCCCACCCTGTGACATTTTCACTTTATTATATTTTTATCTTTTCCAGTTGTGTTTGTCCCTTTTTTATTCTTATAGTTCTCACAATGTTATATTTTCATTTAAATACCTGAATATAATTATTATAGCTGTTTGATGTTCTTCTTTGCTAATCCCATCGTTTGTCCTACTGGGTCTGTTTGTATTGGCTGTTTTTTCTCCTGATTTGGGGTCATGTTTTCCTGATTCTTGGCATGTCTAATACTTTTTGATTGCATGATGTACCATATGAATTTTATATTATTGGATGTCTAGGTTTTGTTTTCTTTGGGGGGACATGCAGTTATTTGTAGTTTCATTTGATCCTTTTATGGTTTGTTTTGTGCTTTCTTAGAATATATCTAGAGTAACTTCAATCTAAGGATAATTTAGCCCTGTTCCAAAGGCATGAGCTTTCTAATCTCTCTTTTGAATGCCCCAGCTGATCAACAGGATTTGGACACATGCTCGGAACTTGAATACCTCTCAGTCCAATGTGAGCTTTTTGGATTTTTAGCGATAACTCTTCAGTTGCTTTTTTCCTGGAGTTTCTTTAATGCATGTGCATTTTAGAATTTGGCTGAGTCAAAGGATCCCTTATTTAAATTTATGAAAGTTTTTTTTTGGTAGCTCCTCCTTTTCTTGAGCTCTGCCCATACCTTCCAGCCGCCTGCACTCTGATTTGTTTCCATAGCTCAATGGGACTTCTATAACTTGGAATTCTCTTCCTGTTCCATGGTCCAGAATTTGCCTCCAGGCAGGAAGCTAGGAAATGATGTGGCTAACCGCACTTGTTTCCTTTCTCTTCGGGAACGTAGTCTGAGTTGCACATTGTCGGGGTCTGAAAATAATTGTTTCATATATGCCGTCTAGCTTTTCTGTCGTTTACAGCAGTTGGGTAAATCTGGTTTACTGTTGCGCCATCATGACTATCAGTGGAAGTCCTTTTCCTTGAATTAAAATAAAATTAATAAATGCTTTATCTTAGAATAATTTTATACTTAAAGAAAAGTTATAAAGAGAGTAGAGAGTTTCTCCCATTGTTAACAATTTACAGTTCTGTGGTGCAGTTGTCAAAACTAGAAATTGACGTTGGCATATTGCTATTAAGTACATGTCTGGTCTGTCTTTAACTTTATTTTAAAAACTGCCAAGCTGTTTTCCAAAGTGACCATACCTCAGCGTGGCATTCCCACCGGCAATGAAAGAGAACTCTTTCATTATTTGAGTAAAAGAACAGGATGAAAACTAGTTACACTGAAACATCAGTATTTCAACCACTCTAAAATTATACCAAAATTAAGTAAAAAGAGACAACTTAAATTGAAAAACCTGAGCCTGTGACTACAAATGACTGATGATAGCTATAACACATTAACAGTAGCATTCATGGAACTCTTACCGTGTGCTGAGCACTGTTCTGAGAGCTTTACTAGCCCATGTAATCCGTAGTGTGCTCATGTTGTTGGTGCTGTTGGTGCTGCTTTTATAGGTTTGGAATTTGAGGGGTCAGTAGTTTTCTTGTGGTCTCCTGGCTGTGCAGGTGCAGGCAAATGGGCTCCAGAGCCTGCTCTTTGATGCACACCCTGCCCAGGATGATTCTCAATTGGCTTCACATCAGAATTACTTGAGGAGTTGAGATGGTGTTTCACTTAGTACAGGATGGTCTTGGGCACCAACATCCTGCTTTTTGTTTTTGGTGTGTGTGGCACTGGGGATGAACCTAGGGGCATTGTACCTCCAAGCCCTATTTTATTTTTTTATTTTGAAACGAGGTCTTGCTAGGTTGCTGAGGGTCTCATTAAATGGCTGAGGCTGGCCATGAACATGCAATCCCCCTCTCTCAGCCTCCCAAGTACTAGAATTACATGAATGCACCACCATGCCTGGCGTGCCTCAATATCTTAATGATTCCTGGTGATTTATGTCAGGTGTGGAAATACTCTATGCTATTTTATACAGCATCTTTATTATAATGTAGATAAATTTAGTGTGTTAAATATACATTTAAAATTTTAATGCATTTTTTAATCTGGACAGTTTATTTTTTCCCCTTTTTGATGGTGTTGGGGACCAAATCCAGAGCTTCGTGCACACTAGGAAATCATTCTACTACTGAGCTACATCCCTATCCCTCAAGGTTCTTTTTTATAGGTAGAGTTGAAACCGTTTTTTAAGATCAATTCTCTGTTCTCGTAAGCAGACGCTCCGGCTTTTAGGTAACAAGCACACGTGTGTATATTTGGGGTTTGTGTATACACACTTACAGTCTTTGGGCACAAAGAATTATTAAGGTCACCTGGTGAAGTAATTAGGTATTCCTTCCTCAAGTTAATGTTTCAAGAGTATTGATTTAAGACATGTAATAAATTCATATACAAAAGCAGAGAATTAAGTGTATTATAGGGTGGCATACTTGTTCAAATTATCATATCCCCCAAATTGATTTATTCCAGCATAGAATAACATTCATCAAATTATTATTGTTTATTTTTCTCATTCCGTGTTCATTGACATTTTAACATTAGACTTTTAAAATATGGAAGAAAATTCCTAAATTTTATTTAAAATACCTTATGAGGATTTATTCATAAAGTACAATAAATAAAATAATAGGTTTGGAAAACAAAGCTCACTAAAATCTAGTTGTCTCAAAATCAATGATATAAACTTATTTTCTTAAATTATTACTGTTTGATTTCCTGCAGTCGCTGACTTGTTCTGCTCTGAACAGCTGGTCACTGATGATTGCACGAGTCTCCACCAGAGGGTGCTAAAGATACTGCGGTGGGACAAGTGTTAATTACCTGGGCTTGCCTGGACTTGTCAGCCTTCGCAATTTGTTTTTAAGAAAAGAATTTGCTTTCTTGTTTACAAAATTTCTTTTGCCATATAATAAATTTTGTACCTTGACAGCTGATTATTTCTACAGATACTTTAAATGATGAATATTTAATCTCTCCATTCTTAGTTCTCAATAGGCATGCCAGCTAGAAATATCTTTATTTTGTGACGTTATCCTTTGGAAACTAAAAGTTGTATCTCCATTTCATAATTGGTGTTGATTTTTCTTTACATGATGTTTCTGAAAACCTGAATAATTTAAAATGAACTGGAGAAACTAATAATTTGTTTCATGGGATTGAAAATAATTTATTATGCATTCTTTCATCTAAAAATAACTAAAGTGGTAAATATATTTGAATCGGGATTTAATATTTGCAATTCTAGCATAAAATTTTACTCTGAAAGTATTATTGATTGGCTGTGATAGCCTTGTATCCTCTTTTGATGCATTCAAGTAAGATGTAAAAGAAAGTTTGAGCCAATTTATATTTGATAAGTTTTCTAAGACAGCATTTTATTAACTGATTATCTGGCAGAACTATTCAGTGGTATCAACTTTTAAAAAATTTTTTCCTTCCCTTTTCCTCCAGGTACCTCCACTCAAATAACATAGTTGTTGTTCCAGAAGGTAAGCACACTTAAAATTTTTAGTTGGAAGACAATATAGTCTTACATTTTTATATATATATAGGACATATTATCTCTTTTAAACCTATTTTACTTGGCATATTAAGGAACTTTAATTAGAAAGCACTTTTAATTTATTAGCCTCAAAACTTTTTCCCCCTAAAAAGTCCAGTTGAGAATTATCATTAAATAATAAGTCTAAAATGGTTTAATGGTTAAGTAAATTATTATTAGATAGCTTGCTACTAGGTAAATAATAAAATAATATCTGAATTTAATAAAATCAATTAAGAATTTTGGTAAGGTAAAAAAAGACCTCATGTATTCTTATATACTTTATTTATTCAAGCAATTTTTTGCAGTTTTAATGTTTTCACTTGCTCTCTTTTTTAAGTTATTATGTTTTATCTCTACATAGACCTATTTACCACTTACATTAAACTTAGTTTGAGGTATGTTTTTGCTGTCTTGTGAGCAACCAAAGCAGAAATGTTCAGTATCCAAGTATATAAGTTGGAATATTTGCATTAAAGACTTGTCCTCATGGTCGAGCCAAACTCACTTTGCCTTTTTCTTCTCCTTGAAGCTATTGGGTCTCTTGTAAAACTCCAGTGTCTGGATCTTAGTGACAATGCCTTAGAAATTGTTTGCCCAGAAATTGGTCGCCTGAGAGCTTTACGTCATCTTCGATTAGCTAATAACCAACTGCAATTCCTACCTCCAGGTAATCAGTAGTCTATAGCGTACAGTCTTCCCTCCCCTCCCCTCCCCTCCCCTCCCTCCCTTCTTTCCTTCTGTACTGGGGATTGAGCCCAGGGGTGTTCTACCTCTGTGCTATATCCCCAGTCTTTTTTACTTTTTACTTTTGAGTCAGGGTCTTGCTAACTTGCCCAGGCTGTCCTCTTTCAGTCTCCCAAGTAGCTGGGATTACAGGCGTACACCAACATGCTCAGCTACATAGTAGTTTCTTGTCTGTTATAAATCTATTTTTATTCATGTTTCTCTCTATATGTCTAAATATTAGGCTGTGAATATAAATGTATTCTCAAGTGTTTGATTGTCCATTTGTTTGAAGATAAAACCAAGGCGTGCTAATGAGATATGACTTGGTCTCTCTCCTGGTACAAACGTAAGAAGGTAGCATTTGTGTTGAAGATGGGGCTTTCGTCACTACAGTTGTATATTGCAAACAATGCCCCTTCCAGTCACTGCCCCAGCAAAATACTTGTGCAAAGAGCTACTTCATTTCTGAATTTCATGTAAGAGAATTTAGGTGAACTTTGTATGATATAATCATTTTAGTACCCAAAAGGCAGATTGATACAGGGTTTTCACCTCATTTTCAAGTGAGATAACCTATGTCCTTCAGTTTGATTTAATAAGGAATCATACTAGAATTTAGTAGCACAATTTAAATTTGAGTCCTAGAATTGTCAGTTCTGCCTGCTGAACGTCTGATTAGATTATGATCTGGCTGTTGGTAGGTAGTACTAAAATCCTGTGTTCTCTTGAGAGCCACATTAAACCCTTTGGTTTGGGGTTGGGGGAGAGGTATCCAGGGACCTTCCTTTGTGAAGCTACACATTTGCAAACTCCACTGTTACATAGTATTTCCCAGGTACAGAAAAGACTAAGTGTGATTAAAAAGTAGACTTGTTCTTGGGTATTAGACAAAAGTCACCGTGTGCTCAGGGATGAGCAGAAGAGGGCACAGCTGTCCCTTTGCTGGGTGATTTTTACTTAGTAACTCTTTCAGGAGCACCAGCCAGCCTTTTAGTGTATGCAAGGAAAGATGTGATGCAAACAGAATTTCAAATTGCTCCCCGTCCTGTAACTCGAGGGCTACTTGAGAGTGGTAAAGACCCAAGGTGAAATCCCTGAATGAAGAAGTCTGTGATATTTCTTTGTGATTTTAAAACCGCTTTCTTAGCAAGGCATGGTGGCACATGCCTCTAATGCAAGTACTTGGGAGGCTGAGACAGGAGGATCAGGCAGGTTCGAGGCCAGCCTCAGCAACGTAGTGAGACTCTTATAACTTAGTGAGACCCTGTTTCAGAATAAGAAAAATAAAAAGGGCTGGGGGTGTAGCTCAGAGGTAGAATGTTCCTGGGTTCAATTCCCAGTACCAAATATAAACCAACCAACCAACCAAACAAACAAAAAACCCACTTTCTCCAAAGTTTTTTTCAAGTATAGACATTTCTAGAGGAAAGCATAATTACTGATTAATTTTTATTTCATACACTAACCTTAATATATAGGTTCAGTATTATTTATAAAAATGGTATTATTATAGCAGTGACTTTGCTTAAAAAGCATTTTTAAACCTCATATAAGAGATGCTTTATTGTTTCCAACTATAGTTAATGTGAAAAATTTTAATCCAATGCACAAATATGATCTTTCCTTTAGTGTTTTTATATGTAATCAGGCTCAGTGGTATTTCATCATTGCAGCTTTCATTAAGTTTATATATTTGGATACCAGAAAATTAGACTGTTTTTGAAGATTTAGAAAATGTATCAACAAAGATAATTGTTTGAATTCTCACAATATTTCCATTTGTGAGGCTTAGATATATCATAGAATCAAAATGCACGAATATGCCTTTTCTGTAACCCTTTTTTACATTTGAAGAATATATAAAAATGCAGTTTTGTTCTGTGTGTTGTATTATTCTGTCTTTTCCTGTACTATAAGATCTTTTTGTGGTAGGATGTGGTCATTTCCTTCCATTATATATTCTCAGAGGTTAAGGATGTACTTCTGATATCGTTAACCACCTCCTAATAACCAATGAAGGGCGTATGTTTCCTGACTACTTCTATTTAACTTTTTTTTTTTTTTTTTTTGCGGTACCAGGGATTGAACGCAGGGGCTTTCTACCTCCGCGCTACGCCCCCGGCCCTATTTTTTTTTTATACTTTTATTTTGAAACCAGGTCTCACGAAGTTGCGGAGGGCCTCACTAGGTAGAGAGAGAGAGAGACAGGGAGAGAGAGAAAGAGAGAGCTGAGGCTGGCCGCGAACCCGGATCCTCCGGTCTCCGCCTCCCAAAGTACTGGGATTACAAGCATGCGCCACCACGCCCGGCTTCTATTTAACTTTTTATTTATATCTCACCTGCTATACAGGAGAGTTGAGACATATATTTTTTATTTTATTTTCCTTGCTGTATTTCTATTGTCTGGTTTTGTTTTCAGTGAAATTATATTCTGTAATAATTACATATTTGGAGTAGGAACTTTTGATGGAGCATGCATAGGTATTTCTCTTCCCAGGCCACCATGAGTAGCAGTGGACTAGGCCCTACTACTTATTTGACTTTTTTTCTATGTCTCATTCATTTCAAATGTTATGATTTGAATAGGTAAGGGAGTAGGTACACATCCCCCAAATGCTTGACTGTGCTTGGAGACATGCTATGGAAAAGTCTTCTAACTGTAGAAAAGAAATGTGAGGGATCATTGTGTTGTCTTTGGTGGATGACTCGACACCAGTCAACATCTGATTGAGAATGCCTCTGCAGAGTCCATGCTGTTGTGTGAACTTCTTTCATATTGAGTTCCCTCAAGAGACTTAACAATTTACCATGTTTATTTGTTGTTGAAAAACCTTTGAATGCAATTTCATAGCCACTACTTAGAAAGTGAAAAATATTTGAAAATTTTCTGTAGCTGTAGAAGAATTTTAAAATCAGGATATACGACTGGCACACAGAGCTCTCGTGAACTCCCTGCAGTTGTATTGCACCGTTGGTGTTTGTCCGTATCGCCTGTGAGGCGGTCCAGGGTTTTCATCAGTTTCTGGAACGAATCCATGATCCATATGGCTGGTATCTAGTGGGTTGTTGGCCAGTACCGTTTTTCTGGGAACTATCCTTTTCCCTATTCTACCGGAGGGCCAGGCACTGCCATTTCTACCATGTCCCATTGCTGTCTCTCCATATTTGACTGGTCTAGGTGTAAGTTCCTGACCCAAGCAAGACCAGTCATTTTCCTGGGAATTTTGGAAGAGACTGGTAGGAGAGAAGGAGAGAGTGTGGGGAAGGCAGGGAAAATGTAAGAATTAATTTTTCTCTCTGAGCTACTGCACAATTTTCAAAGTGGTTCTACCATTTATACTCTCCTCTCAACAATATATAAAGGGTCCGATGACTCCACATCATTGCCCACACTTGGTTTTCTCGGTTTTTAGTATGTGTGTTTGTTTTTTTAGCAGTCCTAGTATGTGGAAGGTAGTATTGCATTGCAGTTTTATTTTGCTTTAATTCCATTTGTATTTCCTCTTGAGTGTTGATAGTGAGCACCTTCTCATGTATTTATAGGCTGTTCCACATCTTTGGAATTGTAGGAGGAATCTTCCCTTTTTACAGACCCGCTGCCAGCGTTGTCAGTTGCTGACAGATTCTCTTTGCTCTCCAGTTCTGCCCCTTGCTGTATGTGCCATCATGGTCTTCTGTCCCTGCTACTCCGCCGTGTCTGGTATTGGTTGGCTCCGTTGCCCTGTGCTCTGTGAAGATCCTCTCGCCTCTTGAGAGTTTCTCTCAGCTTTACTGTTACCCACCACCCCCTCTTCTTCCCCTGCTCAAAGACTACAGTACATTGGGGAGATTATCTCAGCTCATTTTTCTTGCTCTCATTTTTGGTAGACTGGTAGGAAAGCCCGTGTGCACATGCACGTGTGTTCATCTGGGGGTTAGCACAGTCTCTCTCTGTCCGCTCGTCTGCAGGTCCACACACTGGTTTCTCTTTAACCCTTGTCTGGCAGATCCCTTGTGTTCCCTCCCACTTCCCATTGCAGTCAGTTGAGATTCTTTTTGAATGGGCTCATTGCTCTTTGGAGTTGGTTTAGATCACCTGTGTCCTCACTCTGAGGATTTATTTTTTTAAAACTCTGATTATGTTGCTTATGCAGCTTGTGTTAGTTGTTACGGTGAAAGTCATGATCTCTTCTGACTTATTTTTCAATTGATGTTAAGTTCCCTTTCCCCCAGCTGGCTGCCTCATTTTGTTTGTGGTTCCTCTGGGCCTCCTCTCTGTCTTTTAGATTACTTGAGTATGTTCCATTTCATCTCCTCCGTTAGCTTTTCCCTGAGTCTCACTGCCCTCACACCTGTCTTACTACACTTAGAAGATTATATACTTTATATAAATGACATGCACCTTCCATTTTTCTTCCTTCCTTTGTGCTGCTGTGCCATATATCTTATTTCTATATATGTTATAATGTATACATGTTCACATACCTGCTCTTCATTTTGCCCTCATCTAGATCTGCTTTCTGTTACCATTTTTTTTTCAGCCTGGAGTGCTTGCCTCCTTCATTGTGTCCTATGCAGTTACTGACAATGAGCCATCTCATTTTTTTATGCAAAGTGTCTTTATTTCACCTTGGTTATTTAAGAGTAAACTCCAAGTATATACGATTCTGGATTGACAAGATTTTTTTTCTTTTAGCATGGTAAAGATGGCCTTCCATTGTCCCCTGGCTGCCATTGTTTCTGATGAGAAGTCATTAGTCATTTGTGTCATTGTTACTCTGTATATGTCTTTTACTGCAGCTGCATTAAGATTTTTCTTTATTTTTGGTATTAGTAAATTGTCTATGATATGTCTCGATGTAGGATTTTAAAAATATTTATCCTTTTTGGGGCTTTCTTGATTCCCAAACTGGGAAGTTTTCTGTAATTATTTCTTCAGATATTTTTCTGCCTTACATTTCTTCTTTCTGAAACTCTGTTTGCTCATTTTAGATGATTTGGTCTTATTCTACAAGTCACTGAAACTTTGCTCTTTAAAAAATATTTTTTCCTTACCTAAACAAAAACTGGATATCTATTGATCTGTCTTCTACCCCACTGCTTCTTTTGTGCTATCCAATATGCTATTTATTATGCCCTCTGTCTTAGTCCATTAAGGCTGCTATAAAAAAATTCCCTTGACTAGGAAGCTTATAAAAAAAACAAATTTTTTTCATCATGCTGGAGGCTGGAAAGTCCCAGGCTTAACATGCTGACACATTTGGTGTCTTTTGAAGCCGTTTCCTGGCTAACAGATGGCGTGTTCTCGCTGTGCCCTCACGTGGTGGAGGGCCAGGGGTCTCTCTGGGATCTTTTATAAGGGCACTGGTCCCATTCATGATGGCCTCACCTGGGTGACCTAATCACCTCCCAGAGCCACCACCCTTCTCCCCTCATGCTGGTGACTGGATTTCAGCATGAATCGGGGAGATGCAAACGTTCAGACCAGTGCCCTCCTCACCTTCTGTGAGCGTCTTCCTCTTCAGTGCCCTGCACTGCATTCTCCAAGGGCTTCAGGTACTTCAAACTCCGCTGTCCGCCTCTGGCGCTCTGTGGGACCGCAGCTCCGCTTGGGTTCCTCTTCTCCGTCTATGGCCTGGAGCGGCCCCTCGGCAGGAAGCCAGGTCCAACCAGGAGCTCATCGTGTGTGTGGCTCTTGCTACAAGAATTGCGGTTCTGTGTTGTTGTCCATTGCTTAAAAACAGTTGCCTCAGCCGGGCGTGGTGGCGCACGCTTGTAATCCCAGTACTTTGGAGGCGGAGACCGGAGGATCTGGGTTCACGGCCAGCCTCAGCTACTTACCTGGTTTCAAAATAAAGATAAAAAATAGGACCGGGGGTGTAGCTCGGAGGTAGAACACACCTGGGTTCAATCCCTGGTACCGCAAACAAAACAAAACAAAACAGTTGCCTCAGATGGTTTTGGATTCGTTTTGTTCTATTTTAGTGGGAGGCAAGTCTGGTATCAGTTACCATGTCATGTCTGCAAGTGGAAGCTCTATTAGATGACATTCTTTGATTTCTCATCCTTTTGCTTACGTGTGTGTGTGTGTGTGTGTGTGTGTGTATTCCTGTGTATGTACCACTTAAACATTTATATATTGCCTTTCCCTACTCCCAGTATCAAAACCATAGCCTTTTTTTATAGAACAAATTTAAACTAATATCCTCTCAAAGCCTTCTTCTAACTTGATGAAATAAAATGATGTGATCTATTATGAAGAGGAATATCATGTACCAACAAATAAAGGAGAGTTGGGGAAAGTGTCCCCCAGTGCAGGGAGACTTGCCAAGCACTTTGTGATTTGCCCTTGTAAAGACCACAAAGGCTGGTGGAGGAGACAGAAAACCCAGCTAATCCTTGATAGTCAAGCGTGATCCTTTTTGTGATTCGTCATCAGCTTTCCATGAACGCCCATGGGAGAAGTTATGGTAACAAACAACAAAAAGTAACCAGGGGCCAGAGGAGATGTTGCTTACATCTGGCATATAAATCAGCCCATTTTGTTGAAATGCTTTTATCCTCGAAAAGTTATTTTGCATACCAAAAAAGGAAGGATTTTTAGCCCAAATTAAAACCATGAACATGTTGTACTTTACTGGCTAAAAGTACACACAAACACAGAGATGTGTCCTACATATAACCAGCATGAATTGTTCTTAAACTCAGGCTTTAAATATAATTAAATTTATTTATTTTTTGTCTTAAAACTTTATTTTTTTTTCCTTCAGTTGAGCCTTTATTGCTCTCTGGGATGAAATTTAGTATTTCTTTTTAGGTCTGTCCGTTGCCACCCAACTTGTCCTGAGATCCCTGTGCTTCCTGGTCCACTGTGCAGGTGGGGAGGAAGGAGCAGACGGCCTTTCCCTACAGAGCCTGGTCCCTCTGGCTCCCCTGGTACTTGCTGAGACTGTCGGTGCTGGCTGACACGCTGGGTGCCACAGTGATTCTTCCCCTAGTTGCAGGCCTGGCCACAGGTTCTGCACCCTGCCTTAGCTCCTGGTAATGCCAGGTGGCCAGTACCCTGGCCAGCCTGCCTCCATGATCTCTTGCATGTGCCTGCCTGCTTAGCAGGCGACTCAAGGCAGCTCACCTTTCCAGTCTTCAAAACACAAAGTCATACCACGCCGTGGCCTGGTGATCCCCAGATGGTCAAAGAAGCTCTTCACCCGTATCCCCTCCTTAGGCGGACACCACAGCAATTCCAAGTGATTTTCCCCGGGGGCGACGTCTTTCCGGAAGACTCAGCTCCTCACTGATTACACACTAGTGCTGGTGGTAGTGCTTCTCTCTCTAAAAAGTGGTAAAAATGTGTCCCTGGCAGAGCACCACGCTGGTGTCACCATGCTGCAGATGTGTGGCCACCAACACATGTAAATGGGCGTTGTCTATTTTGCGGGGTATCTGCATGGCCCAGGAGAATTACTACCATGCTGTGTACTAGAGATAGTGGGCACTATGAAGGAGAAGAAAATCCAGACTCCGGCTTCAGAGGAACTTATGCTTTTTGTTGACCTAAAGTTTATAGTACATATACTAGTTTATTAGTAAAGTAACTTTATAATATATTCAAATATATTAGTAATATATAGTAACATACAGATATTTTACTGTTTCCATAAAATTATCTTAGTATGCTAGATTAAATAAACCACATAGGTTTTTCAGGAAAAAAAATTTACTATATATACATATTATAAAATCTACTTACAAATGATGCAAAAGCCTTTAAATTTTATTTACAAACTTTTATGAGCTTTGACAGCTTGGCAAAAACCTTAAAATAGAAATGGCCATTAAAATTCTTGTGAAAGAAAAAAGTTTTATTTTCTGGACTATGTATCCTTCTCAGCATCAAATACAGCAAATATTCCTTTTTAGGAAAGGTATAAAGAGAAATGGTGGAAAACTTGCCAAATGTCTGAAAAACAAAAGTTCATTGTGACGATATTAGGGAAGAAAAAAGAGCAAAAGAAGAAAAGTTGGTCCCTGAGAGTCGGAAAGTCTTTCTCATCCGTCATGCTACTGGCTGCGGCATGTGAACTCCTTTCCATGGACCTTTCCTATTGGAAAAACTCAGAAGCATCTAAAATCAATCTCAGATTCACCTCACACGCAGTGCTCTCTTCCTCTCTGTGTGTGCAACTCCTTGCAGCGTGCGCATCGCAGGCCTGTGCGGGGTGGAGACGGTGATGTTAGTGCGGGGCCAGTGAAGAAGGTGTAAGTCCTGTCTGACATGAGGACTGAGCTGGTGTGCAAGCAATGTGCAGGGGGGAAGATTCAGACTTGGATGTTTCCATCGCTTACCTCTGAAATGCATCTGCTCCTTGTCTGTCATACACACTGCTCCCAGGATCCTCTCTCAGATCCAGATTTGATAGACTTTCCTCAATTAAAACCCCAAATTGCCAGAAGTCTTGTGGTTGTCATGATAGAAGCCTATACTGGGTTTATAACCTTTTTTTTTTTTCGTTTTTCTTTTTGGTACTGGGGATCGAACCTAAGGGCATCTACCTCTGAGCTACACCCCCAGCCCTATTTTGTTGTTTATTTTAAAACAGGGTCTCACTAAGTTGTTGAGACTGGCTGCAAAGATGCATTCCTCCTCTCTCAGCCTCCCAAGTATTGGGATTATAAACGTGTGCCACCACGCCTGGTTTAGGATGTTTTTAAAAACCTGATGAATACAGAAGTGTTCTTAATCTTTTGGAGTGCATTTTCTTGAGAACTTATCAAATGTATTTTCTTCGGCATAGCCTATTCATGAGACTTCAGAAATTTAGTTGTTACTTTTTTTCTAAATTGGCTTGCAGTGTTATGGAGGTGTCATGGAGCACTTTCAGTCATACCTTTTGATATCTTGGCAAAACTTTGTATTCATAGTTCATTTTTACAAAAGAGCTTTCAAGTATTAAACACTTTTTTTGTGGTGCTGGGGATTGAACCCAGAGACATTCTATCTCTCAACTACACCTCCAGCCATTTTTTAATTATTATTTTTTTTGTGGTACCAGGGATTGAACCCAGGGGCATTCTACCTCCAAGCTACACCCCCAGCCCTATTTTTTATCCTTTATTTTGAAACTGGGTCTCGTGAAGTTGCGGAGGGCCTCACTAAGTAGCTGAGACTGGCTGCAAATTAATTTTTGTTTTGAAAAGGGTCTCTCTAGGTTGCTGAGAGTCTCGCTATGTTGCTGAGGTTGTCCTTGAACCTGCCATCCTCCTATCTCAGCCTCCTAAGTACTGGGATTACAGGTATGTGCCATCATGCCTGGCTTAAACACACTTTTCTTACATTAATAGTGATTCGATATGTTGTACTTATTAGCCAAGCTTTGGTAAAAAGCAAGTTTTAGATATATAAACAAAGATTCTATTTTCATGGTTACTTGATAGCTGCATTTGATTTTTCTACCTTGTTTTCAGGTTAGTGTTGTTTTTTGAAATGATCAGAAAATTATTGTTCTGTGTCATTATGTAATTGTGAAGAAAAATTAACTAGGAGAATATAGGTTAAGTGCCAAAATAAGTATTTCTTAAAAAGTAATGTCTTCAATATGTAAAACATTTTGTTTTGTTTTTCATTTGTTTGAACATGATCGTTGCTTTGCTTCATCTGTAAATTATGTTTTAACCTTGTTAAAGGTTTTAATTTAAATCAGATTGTTCTGTAACTAATTTTAGAGTTAATGATTGTTTTGGTGAATGAAAAGCTTTATGATTTGCCAACAGTTGAGGTAATGAGAAGCAATTAAAGAAATGTAGTTTGATATTGCTTGTAACAACCGCCCCATAATAGGCATTGCAATTCTTTGTTTAATCATTTTTATTAGTCCTTTAAAAATAATCAACACTTTAAGGACATATTTTGATTTTTTAGAATAGTTTTAGTTTTCACTGTGCATTTGTAGATAGTGAGAAAACTTGAAGTCAAAGCTGGCAATGGAAGTGAGGAAGGACGGGTTCCAAAATGAATGTTCTTACGTGCTTAAAAGGAACATCTTTAGCGGATTCTGTCTTCTCCGCTTCTGAGCTGGATCTGCTGACATTCCTGCTCCTCACTTGTTCTGAAAGAGAATTCAAGTCTGGCAGGTCTGTGGTGGTGACTTCTTTTGTATTTCAATTGTTTGGCATTCATCACTTTAGTGTGAATTAACAAACCAACATTAGTGTCAGTATTTTTTTAAGCATAACAGCAGGCTTTGTGGAAGTCATGCCATTTGCTTACTTACTTCGGTTCCAACACAAATCCATTTTTCTTAAATGAGATATTTTTATTGCAATTTTGTAGTCATCATTAAATGTTGAAATAATTTAAAAGTTTGTTGGAAAGAAGAGCTGAAAATATAAATGGATGTTTACACTGATAAATCTTAGTTTTCTTAACTTCATTTATTTTTATCTCCTTTTAAAATGTAAAATGCATATTTTTAGGTAAGTACAGGTTTCTTGCACATAAAGTAAGACAAATTTTAATTATTAAAAATTCAACCATGTAATAAAATAATCTTGCAACTTTCTTTTTGTATGCCATTAAAATGATGTTTGAGCTAATGCAGGGAAGTGTACAGTGGGAAACATTTTTTAAAGCATGCACAGTTATGCATGTTGTATATGTCCTGAACCCAAGTTATGATTTCTGTGGTGCTGTTCTTCTTTGACCTTGGATCACTAGGAGACTGAACACGTATTTGAGAATGTGAGACAAGGCTACATGCAGAGCCGGGCAGGAGGCGCCACTGGTGTTGTCTTATGTACACAGGGTGCTGTCTCGCAGGCTTTCTATCTACAAGAGGGTCTGCTCTGGTTCAGAGATAAATTTCCATGACTCGTTCACTTTATTTTTATTTTTATTTGTTTGTGGTACTGGGGATTGAACCAAGGAGCGTTCTACCTATGAGCTACACACTTTCAGCCTTTTTATTTTTTGTTTTGAGACAAGGTCTTGCTAGGTTGCTGGGAGTTTCACTACATTGCTGAGGCTGGCCTCAAATCCATGATCCTCTTGTCTTAGCCTCCCACGTACTGGGATTACAAGTGTGAGCCACCAGCCCAGCGATTCATTCACTTTAAATGGTAGGAGCCAATGGCACAACTGAGTATGTATTTTATACAGATGAAACCCCCAAATTATTTAGCTAGGAAACAGATATTTATATTGTATGTAGTGAGTGTTATAGTAACTATAGACTACAGAATACTATTTAAAGTAAATATCTTTTTTCTTTTGAAGCTTAGTATAGATCAAATCAGCTGCATATATCAATACTTAGTAACAATTTTATTCTATACTTACTAAGAATTTTTTTCTAAAATGTCAATTGCCATATATATTTTACTTGAATATTCTTGATTTGCTTAGTATGTCCTAGGAAGTTGCTTTTGAACGTTAAAGTTAAAGCTATTTAAGATAAAGCTATTTAAAGCTATGCTAAGTCCTATAAACTTCTAATAAAGCAGAAACCTATAAAATTAATGTTACTTGATCCTATGTCTCCATTTTCTTCTCCAATATGCTAGGTAGGTTTTAACTTGTTGGGTTCTGATATTCCTTCCATCAGTGAAATTCAACGTTCCTAAAATTTATAACTCCAGCAGGTTCAGTTGTATCAAGGATGTAAAACAATGCCACTAAAAGACATGACATAATGGAGCATGAGGGTTTATGTAAGTCTGTTCATTTCCCATGCATAGTTTACATTTCTAACTACTTCTAAGTTAGAAACACTTGTAAAATTATGATATATAAGTGGTAAAACAAGAAACAGAATCCTGATTTCCTTATCCCCAGAGAATTATCTATAACTGATTTACACAGTGCAATCTGTATATTACCTTTTTCTACACATCACTTTGAAGTAAGTGTGTGTGTGTGTGTGTGTGTGTGTGTGTGTGTGTATGTGTGTTACTGGAGATTGAACCCATGGGCATTCCACCTCTGAGCCAAACTCTATTTTATTTATTTTGAAACAGGGTCTCACTAAGTTGCTGAGGGCCTCACTAAATTTCTGAGGCTGACCTTGAACCTGCAAACCTCCTGTGGGATTAACGGTGTGCGCCACCACGCCCGGTGAAATAAATGTCTTCTTAATATCTTGTTGAGCTTTATGATAGTGTCAGTAATTTTGTTCCTGGCATGAGTTAATAGTTTATTTACGTTATTCCCCATTGATTTTTTGATAACTTTATTGAGGTACAGTTTGTATACTATAAAATTCATCATTTTATATGTACAGTTGATAATTTTTATTACATATACCCAGTTTAGGAGCCGCCCTCCCCATATTCCAGTTTTAGAACACTTCCATCATCCCCAAATTTCCCTAGTGACTTACTGCTGCCAGCCCCGTGTCCCACCCCCGCCAACCACTGGTCTTGCATTCTGTCTCAATTGTTTTGACTTTTCCAGAAATTTCATATAAATGGAATCATGTGATACATAGCCTTTTCTGTCTGGCTTATTTTACTTAGCATAGTGGTTTCGATGTATGTTTTCTCATGTTTTAGTAGTTTGTTTCTTTCAGTGCTGAGTCATTTTTTATTGTGTGTGTATGCCATATTTTGTTGATTCATCAGTTGATTGATCATTTATGTGGCTTCCATTTGGAGTGGTGATGAATAATGTTACTATGAACATTTGTGTAGAAGCTTTTTATGGGCATATATTTTCCTTTCTCTTAGGTAAACACCTAGAAGTAGAATTGCTGGATTGTATGGAAAGTATATTTTTAACTTGGGAGGAAACTGCCAAACTGGTTTCCAAAGTGGCCGTACCATTTACTTCCCCACCAGCTACGCACGCAGCTTCCGGTTCTTCCTTATCCTTGCCAACATTTGGTCTTTTCAGTCTTTTTTATTGGAGCTGTTCTAGTGTTAGTTGTGGCATCTCCAGTGACTTTAATTTATATTTCATTATTAACTAAAGATGGATACATTTTTTTCTTTATTTGCCATTTCCACGGTGAAGTATCTATTTAATCTTTTGACCATAAAAAATGGAGTTGTTTGTATTCTTAGTATTGCATTTAGAGTTCTGTATGTATTCTGGCTTTAAAGAATAATTTTCACATAAAAAGTTAAGACCGTGGCTCCCATTACAGATAGAACAATGTTCAAATGTGATAAAGGTTTTTACTTAACTCATTAATGAGGAAACTGGTGTGGTTTTATAACCAGTTCCAAGGAGAATCCACAGAACCGATCCAGAATATTGAAATGAACACTATCGTGGAGGGAAAGCTGTTTTTCTCCACTGGGGCAGAGGGTCACTCCTCCACCTGACATAATTTATAATTTGTGTGTTTATAAACGAGGATTATTTTGCATTGTTATCAGTTATCTACAACTTAGAGTTGTAAAGTAGCTTTCATAGAATCAGAACAGATAACCTGTGGGCTTCACCTGACTCTTCCCCTGACTCGTAGATGAAGTTTTATTGGAACACAGCTGTGCCCTTTCATTCACATATCGTCACCTGTGGCTGCTTTTGCGCTTCGTGGCAGAGTTGAGTGTTGTGACAATGACGTAGTCCTGACCCATGCGGTCTGCATACAAGTCCTTTCCCAGATCCATGATTTGCAGATGTTTTCTCTCACTGCGTGGTTTGTGTTTTTCTTTTCTTTTCTTTTTTTTTTTTTTTTTGCGGTACCAGGGATTGAACCCAGGGGCGTTCTACCTCCGCACTACACCCCCGGCCCTATTCTTTTATACTTTATTGTGAAACCGGGTCTCACGAAGTTGTGGGAGGGCCTCACTAAGTAGAGAGAGAGAGAGACAGGGGGAGAGAGAGAGAGAGAGAGAG
>PVJS01001177.1:0-77224 GCA_004027185.1 Glis glis | reverse complement strand
GGATCCTCCTGTCTCTGCCTCCCAAAGTACTGGGATTGCAAGCGTGCGCCACCATGCCCGGCTTGTTTTTATTTTCTTAATGGTGCCTTGTGAAGAGCAGATGTTTTCAGTTTCGATGATATCCAGTTTATGAGGTTTATATTTTATGGATCGTGCTGTCAATGTCATATCTACGAAGTGTTTGCCAAAGCCAGGGCCACAAAAATTTTCTCCTTCTCTACAAGTTTTTCTTTTATGTCTATGTCTATAATCCGTTTCAAATTAATTACTGTATATGATGTGGATATGGGTGGAGGGATCTTCACATATGTGATATGCGATTGCTCCAGCACAATTTGTTGAAAAAACCAGCCTTTCCCTGTCAATTACCTGGTAGCTTTGTCAAAATCAGTTGGCCACAATCATATGGGCTTAATTCTGGAGACAATTCTGCTCCTTTAGTCTTTGTCTATGCGTATGGCAACGCCACGCTGGCTTGAGTGCTGTAGCTTTGGGGTAAGTTTTTTTTTTTTTTTTTTGCTGTACCAGGGATTAAACCCCGGGGCATTCTACCTCTGAGCTACACCCCCGGCCCTATTTTTTACCCTTGATTTTGAAACCTGGTCTCATGAAGTTGCGGAGGGCCTCACTAATTAGCTAAGGCTGGCCAAGAACCCGGATCCTCTGGTATCCGCCTCCCAAGTACTGGGATTACAAGCGTGCACCACCATGCCCGGCTTGGGGTAAGTTTTGAATGAGGCAGTGAAAATCCTCCAATTTTGTTCCTCTTTTTCAGATTTCTTTTGACTTCATTGATTTCTTTTTTAAATAAAGCATTTTCCCAGGACAAGGGTCTGAATGACCTTTCGTCGAGGTGGTCTATGGGGGTCATGACGCTATTCAGTAGACTGTTATCGCCTGCTCGATTTCTTGCTTTTATTTTTGTTTATGTAACTTTGGGCTTTGGGCTTCTTTAAGTTTCTGTGCCTCCATCAGTGTGCCTCTTATCAATAACTAGGCTCAGTGAAGGAGCGGACTAGGGGACCACACGCCCTGGGCTCACGTGGCCAGGGAGAGTTTGGGACTGCTTGGCCCATCTTCCTGCAGGCCTGCTCCACCCTTCACTGATGGCCTGCGCTCAGTGGAGAGCTGAGCAGCAGAAGCAAGGGCTCTGGGTTTGGACTCACACAGGCCGGCTGAGTGCATCTCAAAGCCCTGTAGAGATCACGTAGGTGTACAAAAAGAGACCAGTTGCATGCACGCCAGACTGTCAGGATGGTTATAGGAAGAGTTCATCTCCCTGGCTTCTTTATAAACACAAATGCATTTCCTGTATTGCAAAGGGTGGGCATTAAATATTGTGGGTTGATAAGTCTCTCAGGATCAGTTAAAGCCCTCAAACTTTGTTATTTAATTTTCTGTAATTTCTAAATCTGGTATTTAAATACATAAACCATTCACATAAAAATGTAGATTTCAGCTGGGCGTGGTGGCGCACGCTTGTAATCCCAGTACTTTGGGAGGCGGAGACCGGAGGATCCGGGTTCGTGGCCAGCCTCAGCTCTCTCTTTCTCTGTCTCTCTCTGTCTCTCTCTCTCTCACTCTGTCCTTAGTGAGGCCCTCCGCAACTTCGTGAGACCCGGTTTCAAAATAAAGTATAAAAAAATAGGGGGCATGGCGCGGAGGTACAATGCCCCGGCGTTCAATCCCCGGTACCGCAAAAAAAAAAAAATGTAGATTTCATAGCAAATACTCATTTAATTTTATATTTCACAGAACTAAAGTGAAATGCTTTGAAATTTATAAATATAAATACTACTACTTTGAAATTTATGAATATTTTGAGACAGAAGGATTGCTGGTTCAAAGCCAGCCTCAGCAACTTAGCGAGACCCTCGGCAATTTAGCAAGATTCTGTTTCAAAATAAAAAGCAGGGCTGGGGGTGTAGCTCAGAGGTAGAATGCTCCTGGGTTTAATCCGAAGGAAGGAAGAAAGGGGAAGAGAAAGAAAAGGAGGAAGGGAGGGAGGGAGGAAATTTATGAATATTTAATAAAAATGTTTATTAAAAAATTAAGATATTACTGGAATTAAAGTTCTTTCACCTTCAGGATTCAAGTATTTGCTTTTGATAAAGTATTAGGGCATGTTTAAAATACTTCAAAGAATGTTAATTAACGTGTTAATTAACAGCTACTGTCTTTTTTTAAAAAACTTGTAATATGCTAATTAGGGGCCAGTAAAATTTGGAAAGAGGAAAATTGTATATTTTCCCTCCATATTTTTATGTCATTTATAAATAATTAGAAAATAAATAGCAGCTTTGTTTTCTTGAAATCTTTCTTTGTGTTTCTCTACTCACTCTCCTTGAATGCTCTACTTAGTTTCTCTAACCTGAGCTGTGCATAAAGTATGTTAGTATATATTTGCAAAAATTGTGATGAATAACTTCACATTTCTCCTTGGAGAAAGACAACAGTATTTTGGTATCAGCCATTGGGACATTAAGCCTTGAGTGGAGGTGGTTAATTCATTTTCAACATCATGATTAAAGCTATTCCAAAGAATACTTCTGTTAAACAATTGGATTTCCCCCTTTTGTCTTCATTTAATTATTTCTTGCTATTGCTCCTTATTAGGCGAAATTACTTTGGTATCTCTAATTAAAAATTAAATATCTCGTAATGACCTGGCTTTTACGGAGACTTGTGGACTAATGATGCTGAGCCTGTTCCGTTTGTCGTTGGCCCAGACATCGCCCACTTCGGCTTCCTAATTTAGTAACAGAAATAAAACTATGCACGACTGGGCAGGTTTGGTATGCCGGCGCCCGGCCAGGAAGCATGGGTTTCTTAAGTAAATGGACCGATGGGGATTTGAGGAAAACACAGATGATGTTACATGAGCTTTGCACTTCGCAAATCCCTAACTATTTAAAGGAACTTGGCTAACCTGCCACCTACATGAAGCCCGTTCTGTTTAAACACACACACGTACAAGATGATATATTATTTACTTGTCAAAATTTAAAATTACCTTTCATATCTGTTCTCAACTTCATTTTTTTATAAAACGCTTTCTGTTGATAGTGAGTGAAAATTAGTTGTTAATGCTGTTCACTGGTTTTAAGCACTTATAATACCTTCCAAAATAGCATAAAGAATTGATAATATAGTATTTAACTCGTATGAAGAGCTCTGTGGGCCTGGCCCTGGCATGGCGGAGTGGCCTGGTGCCTGCTGCCTGTCCTACGCCATGAGTGTCGTCGGCTACTGTCTGGGTTTGCAGCGCTGCCGTCCTGTTGAACACAGCTGCTGGCCTGTGCCAACACCTTCTCGGTGGTGCATCTCGCCTGACGCGTGCTTGGTCCTTAAGGGCCATTGCTTCGGAATTTGGAGATGAGTCTCAAGTCGGCTTGCTTCCTTTCTCTTCTAAACCATCTTGCATTTCTTTGAGCTTCTGCCTTTCAGTGTCAGATGAGGGCCAGCTGTCTCCTTTGTTGATCTTTGTTCAGTTGGTTTTAGACTGTGTAAACACTGGAGACAAGTCATTCAGAAACATATTTTCATTGAGAGAAAAAGAACTTATCCCTTATGAGACTTTTGACAAATGGAAACGAACAATTAACTCTAATACTTGGGATGCTCTGGACGGGGTATGGATACAGTGTGCAGGCTCCAAATGACAGCAGTGTGGAACAAGATGGATTTAATGTAAACTTAAGTAGCTAAATCATGTTGACTTTAGGATCAGCAAGATTTCCCATACAAAATAATAAAGAATATGAAGCATCACAAATTTCTTGTGAGAAGTTGTGAGAAGGTTTCTAATCTGTGAAAATAGTTTCTAAAATGATTTACTCCTTGGCTTTTGTGAATATCTGAATAAGGCGGGTAGATGCCCTGCCCTAACATTGGAGGCCAAAGATTCCAGTCTTGTTGGTTTTTTAAAAGTTTTTTTAATATACTTTTATTGGTGCATTGTAATTATGCATCATAGTGAGGGCCAAAGTGATACGCACATACACGCACACAGCACTCGGTGTGTTTCCCTCCACATCCCACCACACTCCCCCCACCCTAGTACATGTTAGTGAGATTGGTAGAGATACCTTCATGTATGGACATAGCATTATTTGAACTGTTTCCTTCATCAGTTCTCCTTTTCCCCTCCCTCAATCCCTTTTACTATTCTGTTCTCTCTCCTCATTTGTCTAAAGTCCCTTTTGTTTCCTATTTTCATTCATTTTTTTTAACATGCATACATCACTACTTTTTCTGTGAAGGGCCAATTATTGCAAGCAATGTGGTCTTTGTCCTAACTCCTCAACTGTGCTGTTGTAGCATGAAAGAAGTCATGGACAATATGTAAATGGATTTGTGTGGCTTATTCTCCTAACACTATACCAAACAAAAACAGATGGGCCTGTACTGGCATGCTGGCTGAAGTTTGTGGAACTCTGACATAAATTAAGTAACGAAAAAGTTAAGTCTCTCATGGAAGAAGATACTTGCAATACATATAACTGACAGAGGACTCATATCCATAGTGAAATCTTACCAATCAAAATGAAAAAGACCAACAGTCTAGCTTAAAAAGTCAGCAAGAGACTTGGATGCACACTTTAACCAAAGAGGGAATCCAAATGGCCAATAAACATATACTAATATGCTTAGCCTTATTATTGATCAGGGACATGCGAATTAAACCACAACAAAGTTTCACCAAATAGCAACTAGAAAGACTAAAAGTTACTGACAGAACTGATTTACCAGCCCATGGAACAACAGGGGCTCAGATCATATAATATTGATGCTATTCATACTTGTGACCAAGCAGTTCTACTCCCGTAACTGAATGAAAAATTGTGTGTGATAATGTTCACTAAGCTCAGAAGGTTCATAATCGCCCCAAGCTAGAAATAACACAAATGTCACGTAGCCATTTATGTTAAATGGGTGGAAGTAGTTAATTCATATACAGCAACAAGGAGGAATAGATGGCTACATTCAGCAATATGTTTGAATCTCACAAATACAACTTTGAGCAAAAGAAACCAACCACAAGGGAATGCATATTACAGGATTATAATTATATAAAGTTCTAAACCAAGCAAAACTAAATTATAGTTTTTGGGGATGCTTTATTGGGTGGTAAAGGTAAAAAAAAAAACAACAATGAAGAAGTGATTTCTGTAAAAATCAGAACTGAAAGTCTCACTTAGGGAATTCAGGATTCAGGTAGGATGTAGTCAGTTAAGGTAGCCAGTGTTTTTACTATAATAAGGCAAAGCTTCAAAAGTCATAAATTGAAAAGCATCAGATACTGTGGAAGCAATTTTAGGGCATGAGGAATTAATCTTATTTCTATTTGTATCTTCCATAGCACTTGATAGCCTGCCCATTCTTGGGTAGTCAGTTATTGAATGAGTGAAAACTAAGGGAGTTGGAAAAAGCACATTTCTGGAATGGAAGATGGAGAAGAAATTTTGCTGCATCCCATAGTCAGATCCTAAAGAGAAATTACTATATTATCCAGGTACCCGAGGGAGAAAGGCCTGTTGCACTGTCTCTTATCTGGGACCTTAGTTATGCTTGAAGAATTTGATATTCACTTTTTTTTTTTTTGTGGTACCAGGGATTGAACCCAGGGGCACTCTACCTCTGAGCTACACCCCTGGCTCTATTTTTTATCCTTTATTTTGAAACCGGGTCTCACAAAGTTGCGGAGGGCCTCACTAAGTAGCCGAGGCTGGCCGCGAACCCGGATCCTCCAGTCTCAGCCTCCCAAGTACTGGGATTATAAGCATGCGCCACCATGCCCGGCTAAGAATTTGATATTCTTGTTTGTCATCTATTAAATCTGTATGTATATAATATGCGATACGCAGTTGGAAACACCCCCATTGTTTATCACGTTTTGGGAAATTAAGTTTTTGTCTTATATAGTAGTCTCACCTTTTGCTATCTTTTTGTACTTTTTTCATAATCAGATCTTTGAGTCCTGGACTCTTAGCGTAGGAATAGACTTTATGTAGAATCGGGTATTTCCTTGTGTAGATTTAGATTATGTGTTTTTTGGCCAGAATACCATAACAATGATCTTGTGTCTCTCAGGGCATCATGGTGGGGGAATGTCTTATTACAGTGATGTCAACCTTGATTCCTTGGTTAACTTGGTGGCTCTAGGTTTTTCCATTTTCCATTTTTCCTTTTGTAATTGATGATATCTCGGAGGCACTTTGAGGCGCTGTTAGCATGCTGTTTCTCCTCAGACTCGTGTGCTCCTATTTTAGCATCTGTTGGTGGATCTTGCCTACAACAACGATTATTCTGATATTTGCCTAATGTAACTATTGTATTTCCCTTATCCCTCCTACAGTTGTTGTTGTTATTATTTTATGTGGCACTGAGGATTGAACTCAGGGGCATTCTGCCTCTGAGCTACACCCCAGCCCTATTTTATTTTTTGTTTTTAAACAGGGTCTCACTAAGGTGCCGGGGACCTCGCTAAGTTGCTGAGGCTGGCCACGAACCTGCGATCCTCCTGTCTGAGCCTCCCAAGTACTAGGATTACAGGCGTGTGCCACCACACCCAGCCCTTGTACAGTTATTAATTGGAATTTTGTAAAGAACTATCCATTATCCCTTTTTTATTTATGCCAGTAAGAACTCATGAATGTTTATTTTACTCTATGGCTAATAAAACAATGCTATTATTATTTTGTTGTTCAGATGGTTCCAGCTTTGGCAATTGGGAGCTTCTCCTGGTTGGATCCATGTCTTTATACATTTTTGAGAATTTTCTTATTTTCTGCAATCCCAAGATGTTTCAAGCTCATTTGTACTTTCTGTGCCTCAACCCTAGTTCCTTCTACTGGAGAGTGGTATTTAGAAACCAATATCTGGGTGGGAAATATGCTCTTTGCTACGAAGGTCACGGGCATTGATGATGTATTTTTTAAATTCGGGGATGGTGGATATGATACTGTTCGTATTGTTTGCTGGTGCCTATGCGTGAGAGCTTTGCTAAGGCAGTGCTTCTCAGTCCTCTGCATGTCATGGTACACTTTGAAAATGATGCTTTCCTAGTATTCTTTAGATTTATTTTTCTTATTCTAGCTTCTTGTGCTAAAAGCTTACTTTTAGATCTTTCTCATTAGAGCAAGCATTTCAAGGTATAAATTTCTCTCTAAGCACTGCTTTAGTTGCCTCCCATTAATTTTGACATTTTCGGTGTTTGTTTTCATTCATTACAAGATATTTCATGATTTTCTTCACAATTTCTTTTTTGGCCAATGAATTATTTAGAAGCATGTTGCTTAATTTCCAAGTGTTTGACGATTTCTCAATTTGCTTTTTATTGTTGATTTTCAATTTAATTCTGTTGTGATCAGAGAGTACAGTTATATGTTCTATGTTCTCAATCATCTTTTAATTTTAATTCACTAAGGCTTGTTTTGTAGCCCAACTCCCCAACTCCAGTTGGAAAACTGTGACTGATGGGCAAAATCTGGCAAGTGAGCCAGGTATGGTGGTGCACGCCTATAATCCCAGTACATGGGAGGCTGAGACAGAAGGGTCGCAGGTTCAAGGACAGCCTCAGCAAGTAGTGAGACCCTCATCAACCTAGCAAGACCCTGTTTCAAAATAAAAATAAAATGGGGCTGGAGGCGTAGCTCAGAGGTAGAATGCCCCTAGGTTCAATCCCCAATACCACACACACACAAAATAATCTGGCCACTGGTCTTTGTTGTTGTTGTTGTTGTTGTTGTTAAGGACCTGCAAACTAAGAATGATTTTTACATTTTAAAGAGTGCTTTAAAAACAACTACTACCACAACAATAAAAAACAATTAATTATGAATGGTTTGAACGCTGCAACCAAAAGGCAGAGATTTTTCAACTTGATAATAAAACAAGGTCCAAACTATCAAACTGTCAAAAGAGATACACTTTAGATTCAAAGACACAAATAGGGTCAAAAAGAAAAGAAAAGAGAAACGTACCATGCAAACAGTAACTATTAGTTGTAGTAGCTATTTTAAGAACAGATAGATTATAAGATAAGACATATTAGAGATAAAGGAGAATTCATAGCTGGGCATGGTGGTATACACCTGTAATCCCAGTACTTGAGAGGCTGAGATAGGAAGTTCACAGGTTTGCGACCAGCGACCAGCGTCAGCAACTTATCGAAGCCCTCTGCAATTTAGTGAGACCCTATTTCAAAATAAAAGATAAAGTAAGGCTGAGGGGTGTAGCTCAGAGGTAGAATGCCCCTGGGCTCAATCCCCAGTACCACAAAATAAACAATGAATAAATAAGGAGAATTCATAGTAATAAAAGGTTACTATATCAGAAAGATAAAAAATTATGAACATATATGTATTTAATAAAAAAGGCCCAGAATGAAGCAGAAAATTCCAGAATTGATAGAGGAAATAAAAAACTTATAGTTGAATAATTTAATACTCCTTTGTTAGCACCTGATAGGACAATAAGGCTATAGAAAAACCATGAACATTTTGACCAACTTGAATTAACATTCCACTCAACAGGAGTAGAATGCATTCTCTTTTCCAACACAGAACATTCTTTAGGATAGATCATATGCTGGTCCATAAAATAGGTCTCAATAAATTTAAAAGAACTACTTTCCTTCCTGTTGTTTCTTTTCATTTTCTTTCAACCCTATATTTCATACAGGAGCAGATCTGCTAGCAACTGATTTTCTTTTTCTAAATCTTCAAATGTCTTTATTTTGACTTTATTTTTGAAGATAGTTTTGCTAGGTATAGGATTCTTGGTTGGCAATTTTTCCTCCCTTTTCTCACAGTGTTCGCTACTTTTAGCTTACAGAACTGTGTGATTTTGGTCCCCTGCCCCAGTTTGAAGGTGCCGCCTCTGGTAGCCATGCTGCTGATTTTGGTAGTCAACTGTGCCTTGGTGTACTACCATTCCTGCAGCTTGAGCTGAAGGGTAAGATGGTGGGATCGGAGCCACCCCAAGCAAAAGAAAGCTGTGGACACCACTGTTCTCGAATGAAGCTTTACAGGGGTTTAAGGATGAGCATTTCTGAATTTATTGTCTGCCTTGGGTTGATTTCCAGAGCCCTGAAATGGTTGTTTTGTCCAGTGCTATGCTTGTTTTTGGTGGACAAACTAAGTTAAGCTCTTTGCGCTGCCTTTGGCTGCCATTCTTTGAAATATTCTCTTGCTATTTATTTAATCAGCTGTTTGAAATATTTAAGAAGCTCATAGAGCTGTAGAATCCATATTTTTGTTATGAGTTTTGTGACAGTATCTTCCCATCCCTGATTTCTCTGGCATTTCTTCTATTCCAAAGTTATTGGACAAGTTCCTGTGTTCACAGTTATTGGCAAAAACATTGAGAATATGTTTCTTCTGTTCTTTCAGTTACTGGGATTTTTTTTTTTTTCTGGTCTGAGTATATAAACCACCTTAAAGTGTGTGAAAGTCTTGTTATCCCCTTCATCTAACCTGGGCTGAAAGTTCTTCTCTAAGATGTTTGAACATCAATTTCCCTGGTGGAGATCAAAGACTTCTACTTGTCATTTGTTAGGTAATTATTCTTAGTTCAAGTGTAACCACAAAAGGTTTGGTTACACTGCCACCTGGTGAAGCTGAAATTCAAGAGAAAGTTTGATGAGGGAAGAAAGAGCTTTATTAGCAACAACCCTAAAAGTTGGAAGATGGGGACTCTTATCCTAAAAAGCCATCCTGCATAGGGGTTGCAGACACAAGGCTTTTATAGGGATCTGTGGAGAGGCTCACCAAATAGGCAGCACCAGGGTGCCTGGGTGGTTATAAATTTCAGTTGGTCTGCTTTTCTGAAACAGGGCTGCTGTTATCTGTAGGTCACCAGATGTTCTGGGGTCTGTAAATCTAAAGAAAATGTACTGATTAGAAAGTCTTACTACTCTTGTCTTTTTAGTTCCTTTTCCCAGGAATAGCTAATCCTGCAGTTAACCATTAGAATGGAAAAGACGTATTTAATCAGAGAACAGGGGAAGATAGCTAAAGGCAGCTGTCCCCCAAGAACAAGGGAAGAGAATGGAAAAAGAACTTTGTAGGAGAAGATAGTGAAACCAACCATTTTAGAAGAGTGTAGCCTGTTAGTGGCTTCCTTCTGTCAAAGGTGTCATCTACAGCAAAGCTAGTGGGAGACTTATAACAGTGCTCAGTTGCATGGTCCTCAAAAGTAGTGATTTTTAAAATCAAGTAAAAGCAAATGGAGCTAGAGGGTTTATTGAGGTCCCCTTTCCCCGTTACACATAGTTTTAGAAATCTTTTTGGTATCCTTGCCATTTTTCTGAAGTGTGGCTCATTCCGGACAATGGAATTTTCCCTATTTTTGCAGTCATTTCTAAATATGTAATCAAAGACAAATGTCAATTTTTGATTATAATTTTCTTAGAAAGCATTAAGATGAATATATAACTTCAAATCTTGGATTTTATTTATTTCGGATATCAACATCAATTTTTATTCTCTTTATTCCAAAGGAATAAAATAATCAAAGCTAGAAAATGGTTTTTGTAGGTTTTCAACTCTTCAAAGGAGGAAAAAACTGTGATGTTATCATAAACAATAGATTCAAACAAGTAAGCAGTGATTATTTCATAACAATTTCCAGAATAGCACAGTATAGTTTCAATGTTCTTTATTTAAATTTTGGATCATAATTGAGAGGACAACAGCAAGTCAGCAGACAATAATGTCGAGGCAACAGAAAAGTAAATCTATTCATGTTGTTGTTTTAGGTGTTCTGTTTTCTGTGTGCTTTCTGTGATGCCAAGAGTGACTAGGTGTTTGGGATCATTAACCTAATGGACTGTATTACTCTAATTACAGGCTTAAATCCAACTTCCAGTGGAGCGTCGCTAGTATCCTAAGAGTTCTCTGGTGGGAAACAGAATTCTAGGGTCATGTGGCAGCACTGGCAAGCCGCATGCTTGTTTGCTTGTTTATTTAACTAATGTTGCGATCATTGTAGATTCACATGCAGTTGTAAGTCCATATGCTTTGAACCAATCATATTTTTAAATTAACTAGTTTTTGCACGAATTAACCATTGCTGTTTTGTGGGTTATGGGGGGATATAGTAAGGTTTGAAGTTGACTGAAACCCTGTGGTACTAATTTTGTTGAGCACCAACTATGCTAATGGTCATGATTAAGATAAGGTAGTCACATGGGCAAGGTCCCTGGATTGGATCCCAACCCTGCAGAAAAAAGAAAAAAGAAAAGAAAAGTTACCTGGAACACAGTCTTTGCCTACTAGTAGCTGTTTCCCACCCATGAGACTTTTACTTCAAAATATGAATTTGTGTCAAAAGTATCATGCATGAACTGGGAGTGGTGGTGATCCTAGTACTTAGGAGGCTGAGACAGGAGGATTGCAGGTTTAAGGCCAGCCTCAGCAATTTAGCAAGACCTTCAGCAACTTAGCAAGATGCTATTTTAAAACAAAAACTAAAAAAGGTGGTGGTGGGGGGGCTTAGCCCTGAGGTAGAATGCCCCTGGGTTCAATCCCCAGTACCAAAAAAAAAAGCATCACACATAAAATATTGAATAAAACATTAAATTAGCAGATTTTGTGTGCCATTGTGCCGGTTTGGGAAAATTGCTCTGATATTAATTTCTAGTAAAATGTAAAAGGCACATGCAGGTACATTCCAAGAGCTCCCCCTCCCTCCTTCTTCTGCCCCTTTGTTCTAAATGATTAACCCATAGCAGAAATGGAAAGACAATTGAAGCCTCTAGCCTTAGAAGCACGCAGAGACTTAAGAGCACCATAGAGGCAGTTAAGGCCTTTAGCCCCAAGATCACAGTGACTCTGCCTAACACATTTTAAAACTGTAAAGATAGCAAGGACCTTATGCCTTGCTCTTAGAGATTACACACAGCCACACTGACTGTAATCAGTGCCTCTGTTTACGTCCTATTCTTTGTGACCTGGCCTCAGTATGAGAAAGGCAAACTCCATGTGTTACATCAAAGTGCCCATAGTTGATAGACAACCAATACAGCCCAATACAATAGGGGTAAAAACAAGGTAGATTATTGACCTCTGAGCTTAGTAAGTGCACTTAGTAGACTAGGAGGCACCACCTGCCTAAGAAATAAGTTATGCCTAAGAAATAAGTTACTAGCTTGTTATCTTGGTAACACTGATAAAACCATACCAATGTGAAAATTGTATTTAAGGGGTGGGGTCAGAGGGAGGGGCAGAGTTCCACTTTCGGGCTCTCCAGCGTGTCTTCCAGGCACGCTGCTTTTCCTCTTCTCTTTTTCTATTTCCTACTGACTTTGTAATAAAATTTTGTTAAAGCTGCAACTGAGCCACCTGTTAGTTTTAATTCCCCTCTTCAGACAATCTGATCTGAATTGAGGGAAAGAGCCCACAGTGCCACTTCCACCGTAACACCATTAATGGAATGAGCTCAGGTTTTCTATAAATTTTAGCATAAAACATTTAAGTTTTAATGTGGTATCGGCTCATCCAATAAGCTTTTTATAATGCTTATTGTAATTATGTTGAAAAACATCTAAATTTAAGGTCATATAAAAATCATTTCAGTGATACTTGTAGTCACTAATAAAATACAATTTGTGTCATATATACTGTTTTGTCTTTTAACAAAAAAGAATACAAAGAAAATACTAATTATTTGAACAATAGTTGTACATATTTTTGTTGAGTCATTTCAAACCAGAATGGCCCTTTTTCCCCTTTTAGCTTCTTTAGTGTTCTCACTGGGACTTTTGTTGTAAAGAATTTCGATGGTAGAAGCCACTTATCTGTGAATAACAGAAGTCATATTTTCATGGAAGAATTTGAAAGGGATTATGGATTTGGCTCATTTCATATGTTATAAAAAACCTTTTAATTACTACTACGGTATTGGGAACAGGGACTATAAGGGCCTGAATGCCTTTGCTTCAGAAAGTTGAAGAAAGCAGAAAGTTGATGTATGAGGGGAGAAGATTAGAAAGATTCAAGGTAAGATTCAAGTAGGAAACTCTTTTAACATCCTTCAGAAGGATTGCAAGAATAAAATAAAAACATCTGCATGATTGTGTTGAAAGGACCATGGCTCATACAAGCACGGATATCAGGGAAGGGTTTTTCTTTAGGGTGACAGTCTAAAGTTATACTAATCGGGACCTCACCCAGGTGCACAGGCACTACTATTACAGTGACCATGAGTGCTAAAACAAACTACAATTTTGTATCCCATTTTTATTTGCTTTCCCTTGAGCTGAGTCCAGAATACTTCCTTTCTACTTTTCCTATAAAAAAGAGAAAAATAGAACTGTCATTTAGAGTGTTAAGCCCTTCTTATGGAGCAGGGAGGAAAAATGTGCCTTAAAATGTTGATTATCAGCATTTTCCAAACCTTCTCTACCAGCTCTATAAAAAAGTATGCCATGGCCGAATGAATGGGAACCTGCTGGTGAGTCACAGGAAATGGGTTTCCCGACTAGATAACTGCTCTTGAATATGCTAATATATATATTATGATAAGCAGGACAGCGTATTGTTTTGCCTAAACTCATTAGACCATGGAACACTGCTCTACACTGGTGTTTATGTGAACATGGGTTGAGAAAACACTACTTGACAAGAGTGGAGCTCCATAAGCTCTGTGGTGACTAGTTCTGCAAACATTTGGTTTTGATTAAATTAACGTAGAAATTATATATGGGCATTGCTTTAGTTCTTTTGAAATTGCTTTTGTGTGTGTGTTGTTTTGACCTAATTTTAAGCTTTTTACTAAACTGCCAGTTCAAATAGTAGGATGAGTAGAGCATAAAATTAACATGGAAAATGTTAATGTTCTTGGAAATTTTATTTGCATCCAAAGCACTTCTAAATATATATATATATATATATATATATATATATATATATATGTATATATATGACTCTGCATGGTGAACTGTTGGACATTCCTGTGAGCTTACAAGTTTTTATTGTTCCTTTCATTCCACTGTTCTGTTACTTCCTGTTATTGAGTAGCATTTGAAAGCTTTGCTAATGCAGTGCACCCCAAAAGATTTATAGAGCACCATAAATGATATTGAACTCTAGTACATATTGACCAGCTTACAGCAAAGCAGTGGTCCTCTTTGTAGTATTTTTGCAAAGGTTGGGGAATAAATAGAAATCTAAAGAAATACATGTTTTTGTGTTCTCATTAGAAGCACAATACAATTTTCTATGATACTTACATTTGACAGAAACTATATATACTTTGAATTTTTTCATTTTATTTTTTATTTTATTTTTTTGTGTGTGGTACTGGGGATTGAACCCAGGGGCATTCTACCTCTGAGCTACACCCCCAGCCCTATTTTTTATTCTTTATTTTGAAACAGGGTGTCACTAAGTTGCAGAGGGCCTCACTAAGTAGCTGAGGCTGGCGGCAAACCCAGATCCTCCTGTCTCAGCCTCCCAAGTACTGGGATTACAAGCCTGTGCCACCACGCCCGGCTGAATTTTTTTTTCATTTTATAGTGGCAGATCTTGGCGATATAGATTTGCATAGAAGCACTGTATGTACACATTTATTAAATTTTCATTTTCAATTTCATTGTATTTCAGTGAACCAAAATATTAAGAAATCAGGTTCTTAGAATTTTAATCACAAATTTCTGCAGGATCATTTTTAGGTAAAATAAATACAACTAATAAAAATTTTTAAAAAGCAATGTAATGGGTTTTTAGAATTGTTAGGTAGCACCATATTAGCATGTAATTACTTTAAGTTTTATTATTATAAAAGTAACACATGGGCATAGAAATAAAAATGTAAACAGCATAGAAAAGTTTAAAAGTTGATGTCTTTCTGTGCCCTATTACATTTCTACCCTTAATATGAGTCACTTTGGAGGACTTTTCATTTTTGTTGTACCTCCATAATGCTAAACAACAGCTAGTGCTTTTATATTAAGATTGTAACCCAAATAAGCAAATCAGAAATCTCTAATGCAGATTTCCCCATATAAATAGTAATAATTCTGGTGTCTTACTGTTTCTTTCAAAGGGTATGTATTTAGAAATCAGTTTTTTCAGCTTTAATGTAGAATCATTTTAATTGATGGAGAATTGTTTTAAATCACATAATTTGTGTTGAATATCATGTTTTTTTCTAGTGATTTTCAAATATTATGTCAGTGGAGGTCATCAACCATTCTATTTTCAGGGTTATTACTTTTCTTATGGGGAATTCAATGAAATTGAAATGAATCAATTTGGTGATATGAAATGTATATATACTAAATATTTTCTCCTTTTTATGCCAGGCATGGTGGCACATGCCCGTAATCCCAGTGCTTGGGAGGTTGAGACAGGAGGATCACAGGTTTGAGGCCAGCCTCAGCAACTCAGTGATACCCTCAGCAACCTAGAGAGACCCTATTTCAAAATGAAAAATAAAAAGGGCTGGGGGTGTAGCTCGGAGTTAGAATGCCCCTGGGTTCAATCCCCAGTACCCTTATACACACACAAAAAAAAAAGAAAAGAAAAATTCTTTCTGTTTTGAGTTTAGAAAATGAAAGCAGTCATCATCATATCTTTCTGTCCAGAGAATAAAATATAGGTTGATTTTAGTTATTCTCCGCAAAGAAGTGAAATAGAAATTTTTTATTCTGGACAATAATACTGTGATATTTCTTGAGGCGGCGATTATAATAGTTTTATGCCAACAATGGGCACCTAGTGGTTTCGTTCAAGTCAAAGCCTGAAAACTCCTTTGTGTTACCTCAGTAAAGTGGAAAAAACCTACCTGGAAGAAATCTATGCAGTAGACAACCACTAAAATAAAACATGAAACGAAAATCGGCCTATGCGGTCTCCGTGAATCCTGCAGAATGGGGAAGATAGACAAAGGGTTTTTCCAAGTAGAATTCATGTGCCAACACAAGGGCATAATAAAGATGCCAAGTTTCAGAATAAATGCTTTTAAAAATCAAAGACAGGATATATCTGAAGAGTAGGTCTATGCCTTTTTTCTCTAGGAGGTAGTTGCAATTGCTGTAGCAAAAACACTTGCTAGTTACTGTTTCTTGTCTTCTGCCATATTCTTAGTGGCGTTTTGCTAGGTACCTCAGATACGGAATTGATTGATTGGTTAGATACTCAGTAAGCACCTAGGAGACAACCTATTTTGAAGAAAGCTGAGTGAGATTCTAATGCATAATTTACTCATACAAAGCACCAGGTAAAATGTCAAAACAAGGTGATTTTTTTTTCTTGAAGTAATGTCTTTAACATTTAAAAATTTCTCTTGGGAATTAATTGGCAAGCATGACACCTAGGCATAAATATTTAACTTAAATTAGTTTCTCTTGCATTTCTCAGATGTCATATGTTTAGGGGCATTTGACTTTAAAGCCCCCCCCCAAGTAATATTTAGTTATCTTTCATAAATATAATAGATACTCTGTTAAGAGGGCTTCTTAATTGCTAATTTGATTTCGTTAACTTAAAAAAGTTCTTGTACATTGCTTATATTAGAAAAATTCATAATAGTTTTTTTCAGTGTTCTTTCTGATATCATTCCTTTATTCTTAGATGTGATTGTTATTAATGATAACCTGCCACACATTCAAAGTTATGAATATTGAACTCCTTGTGATTAAGTTTCTTATGATTATGGTCAGTTGCATCCTATACTGGCAAACCCTGGTAATGTATTACTAAGAGCATAAAAAGCGAGTTTGTGTTTATATTTAGAGACCATTATCTCTTAAAGCCAATATAATTGATGGATAGATTCCAAAGCAAGTCTCCCAACACCTATTTAACTCATGGTGGGGTATTTTTTTCTTTTTTGGTAGTGCTAGGGATGGAACCCAGGGCCTTGTGCATGCTAGGCAAGTGCTCTACCACTGAGCCACACCCCAGTGCCTCCTGGTGCCTTTGAAGTACCCCATGCACTTCCTGTCGTAGGAGGGCACTCTTTCGAACAGCGAACAGCGTGGGGCTGCAGTGGAGCCTGGGCAGAGTGAAGGTGGGAGAAACATCCTGGCTGCTCGAGCCTCACTCTTGATGTGAGCCAAATGCAAGCTCTTTCTAACCCATCAGGTAGACCAGAGGGGGCTTGGATTTGGGTTTTCCACACTGGATGGCTCTGTTGTATCTTTTCAATTGTGAAAATGGTGTAATTAAAAAAAAACTTAGGCAGCCGGGCGTGGTGGTGCACGCTTATAATCCCAGTACTTTGGGAGGCAGAGACTGGAGGATCCGGGTTCGTGGCCAGCCTCAGCTCTCTCTCTCTCTCTCTCTCTCTCCCTCCCTCTCCCTCTCTACCTAGTGAGGCCCTCCGCAACTTCGTGAGACCCTGTTTCAAAATAAAGTATAAAAAATAGGGCCGGGGGTGTAGCGCGGAGGTAGAACGCCCCTGGGTTCAATCCCCGGTACCGCAAAAAAAAAAAAAAACTTAGGTTCCAAATTCATAAAGTCACATCATTCTTGCTTATATTAGTTATTTTTGAAAACATCCATTTCAACAGGACTTCAGTTTTGGAGTTAAATAAGATCTCCTAATAGAGTTTCTAAATCCAAAAACAGGAGCGCATCATTGTTATAGGGTGCCTCTGAGCTATCATTGAGCTTGTTATTCTAAGTATGCCGATCTTGCTTAAAGCTCTAAAGAATCCTTTTTTCTTTTGGACTTCCTTCAGAGATCGGGGCGTGTTCTTCTTAATAAGATAGGTAGTGGCGTATCCTTATCCTTTTTAGGGTGGATTTAATCCCTAGAATCCATGGAATAATTCTCTATCAAGTCAATTCCAAAATAGGAATTTCAGAAATACCAGCAAAAGCATTCCTTTGGTCTGGCTTTGCTAGCTTGTGACTGTGAAGGACAGTTTTTTATGTGCTTATATAACTTCAGAGGGGCTTGCTGAAATTCAGCTACATGGTTTTACTTTGTAAGTTATGTGCATTGTATTTATTTCTCTAGAGCTATCAGCTATAGCAAATCACACACAAGAATGTGAAAGTACACGAAAGCCTGGGGCTATTTAGCATGTGGGCAGCTGGTTTTCTGTCCGCAGTCTCTCTTAGAGCACTCCCGTTACTTGCACTCACAGAGATACGGATGGCACTGAGGCAGACGTGAAGTGTGTGCAGTGTGTAACAAGCCTCTGTCAGTCTAGGATTTCACCTTTCCTTTTCAAGGATTCGTGAGTCACCTTCAAAATCCACAACAGTTATTTTTTTACTGAGCAACAAATCCACATCGTAAGTGTGATGTTGGGGTGCGGCTTCAAGTCTGATCTGTGGTCAGTTAACAAATGAGGCAATGTAAGAAATTCATTAATTAATTCAGAATAGTTACTGAGCACATAGCATGTGCTAGATCCTGCTAGAGCAGAAGCAGAAAGTTTATTCTCTAGTGGGAGGCACAGCGATGGTGTAACAGGCAAATAAATAAACCAAACGAATTGTAGTAAATGCAGGCAAAGAAATAAATGATACAAATTGAAAAATGGTGGTCCTCCTTAGAAAGCCAGGGAGGCCTTTGTGAACATGTGATAGTCATGTCCCGAGGCCAAGAACAGGTCACGGGCTGGGGTGCTGCTCAGTGGTAGAGTGCGTGCTTGGGGAACTCACGGCCCCTCATGGGCACACAGCGTCTGTGCTGGCAGCACTGTAGCCAGTAGCCAGATATGGCTGTCTATGGATCGTTTGCAATTTTTCTGATGACACTGAGGGATAGGCTTTAAGTTTTGCGTAGTTTTAACTCCAATAGCCACAGGTGGCTAGTGTCTCTCGTTTTGGAGTTGTAGGTGAGTACAGGCATCAATTCTGGCGATATGGAAGGAGTCCTCAAATAGAATCTTTGGTGGGGAGTGGGGAGGACACTTGGGTCCACCTGTTTAGGCAGCTCCTTGGGTGTCATTTCTAGGTAACACTTTCAGAGTGCGCTCCTGTTTTTGTGGACCCAGTACAAATACTACCTTATTAAGAGCTTACTGTGTTCCAGACGCTGGGCCGCGTTGTACGTAATATACCACGTCATTCGCCCAACTACTGCCTGTGGAGCAAGCATTACAGATGTGGACAGTGTGGCCGGTAGCACAGCTGAGTGAGTGGTAGGCTCGGGTTTTAAGTCTGGGTTAGCTTAGCCTTGAAGCCAGGTGTTGTCCTTTCTTCTAGATTAAACACTTTTAGAACAATACGTGTTCCTGATCTTTTATACCTCAAATTGTGATGACTTCACTTTCTGAGTTCCTCCTCCTGGCAATGTTTCTTTACCTTTTTGTTTCCTAGACAGGTATCTTCTAGAATCTTCTTTTCTTTCTGTAAGATAGGCCCCAATTATTTGTTCCTCTTCAGTTTTATTATCTTTTTCTTTTGCCGTTCCTAACCTTCTATTAAGATCATTCCATAAATTTGTCATTTATTTTATACATTTTAGTTCTAAAATTTCCATTAAAAACAGCTTCCACTTTTCTACTGAGACTCTCTGTCTCTTCATTCAAGACTATTTTTGTTTGATTTTGAAACATTTTCTTTTAATTCTGTACATTTATTTGTAATACCTACTTTAAAATCTTTGCTAAATTCAATAGCTGGTCTGTTTCTAGGTCAGTTTCTGTTGACTATTTTTTCCTTCCCTGTCCATGAGCCTTACTTATTGCCTTGTTTCTTTGTGTCTGTTTTCTTGTTGTTGTTTTAAATAGCGGACATTGTGGACATGGGAATCTAGATCCTTTTCTCCGCTGCACATGATCGGCATCAGTTCTACTAGGAGGTTCAGTTATGCCCGGTCACCTTCCACTTGTTTAGAATTGATGGGATGTTTTAGTGTGTATACTGACTGGGAAACCTAGGGTGGTTTCCAGGTCTTTTTATCAGAGCAGGACGTGGCTGCTACGCCCCCCCTTCTCGTGTCAGAGATGGGTTCCAGGCTTTGTGAGGGTGGGTGTGGAACAAACAGGCCTTACTCTAGGACGTGTTCTGTGCCGAGGTTTCTGCTGGTGTCTCACTTGGATGTCAGGAGTTCTTGACAAGGCCTGTCTGCTCTGGCCAGGTTGAACACCAGCACTGCTTGAACTTGAAGCCCTCTTTCTGCTCTCCAGTAACCCCCGAGCTTCCTCTCCCGGCCCTGAGCTGAGAACTCACGGGCGTCCTCCACAGGGGCTTCTGCCTCTCCATTTCCCCCGTCGCTCCCTTTTTCCCCTGCGCGCCGCTCCTCAGACTCCAGCCGCTTCCAGTCCTGATCTCTGCCTCCCAAGCGTATCAGGACCGCTGGACTTGGATCTCTGTGTTTTCATTATAATGATGTGCATCTCTTATGCAATTTCATGCTATTTTGAAACTCCTCAATATTTTTCTTTTTCACATTTTAGGGAATTATTCTTTAGGGGATTATATATCTTTAAAATAATTTTTATCCATTTAAAAATAACTGGAATTCTGATTGGAATAGAATCACATACACATATTAATTTTTTAAAGGTTGGTATTGTCATGAAATTGAGCCAGGCTATCCAAAAGTGTTGTCCGTTTTTCTATTTTTGAGGTCTTAAGTTTTTCAGTGCTATTTTATATTTTTACTGAGTCTCGAGCTTTTCTTTCTTTTTTTTTTCATGTATGTTTGGGTGTGTGGTACTGGGGATTGAACCCATGGACATTCTACCTCCGAGCTATACCCCCATCCCTTTTTATTTTTTTGTTTTGAAACAGGGTCTCACTAGGTTGCTGAGAGTCTTTCTATATTGCTGAGACTGGTGTTGAACCTGCGATTCTCCTGTCTCAGCCTCCCAAGTCCTGGGATTACAGGCATGCATCACTATGCTTGGCTGAGCTTTTCTTATTTAATGTATTTATAGGTAATTTACAGTTTTAGTCAGTAATGTGAATGGAATTTTTTTGTTGTTTCCAACATATTACTGTGACCTAGAGAGAGGTATTGTTTAACTATTTCTTGTGTTCAACTACCTTCACAAATTATTTTATTATTCTAGGTTTTATTTTCTGGATTCTGTTATGTCTGCAGTTATATTATTGTCACCCAGAGAGGATATTGTCTGTTGTCTAATACCTACATTTATTTCATTTTCTTTTGCTATTGCCTTACCTTGAACCTCTCAAGCAATGGTAAATAATTGTCATAATAGTGGCATCACTCTCTTCTTCCTAGTTTTAATATGAGTGGCCTCAACATTTTAAGATTTTCTATGATGTCTACTCTTGCTGTTGGTGAAGAGTTTATTTGTATTCTTTGTTAATTTGGGGACATTTTAGGAATTAACTATATTAAGTGCTTATTTAATATTTTAATGTATTTATAGACAGACTTCTTATTTGCAGAGTGACCAGTCTGTATTTAAAAATACCAGTACCAGCCAGGTGCGGTGGCACACGCCTCTAATCTCAGTGCTTAGGAGGCTGATAAGGAAGGATCACAGGTTTGAGGCCAGCCTCAGCAAAGACACTCAGCAACTTAACAAGAGCCTGTTTCAAAATGAAAAATTATAAAAAAGGGCTGCGGGCATAGCTTGGATATAGATTGCCCCTGGGTTCAACCCCCAGTACCTAAGTAAATAAAGTACCAGTACAGTTCTTAAAGACATTTCAGTCCACAACAGATTGCATATACCAGAGTCCCACAAAATTATAATGGAGCTGAACATCCTCTTGCCCAGGGACACTGTAGCTGTCACCGTTGTATGACAGTTGCCTGCAGTATTCAGTACAGTTACTTGCTGTATAGGTTTCTAACCGAGGAGCCAGAGGCTCCGCCATGTAGTCTCCATGTGTATAAGCTACAGCATCTTGGTGTGTGTAAGTATGCTCTATGATGGTCACATGACAAAACTGCCTACTGATGTGTTTCTCAGAACATATCTCATTTAAGTGATGCATGACTGCACAATAATTCAGCATTAAAGGACCTAATTCTCCACAGAGAGCAGATTAAACTTCTTCTTAAGGCTGGACGTGGTGGCGCACGCTTGTAATCCCAGTACTTTGGGAGGCGGAGACCGGAGGATCCGGGTTCGCGGCCAACCTTAGTGCGCATGCGCGCGCGCGATCGATCCATCGATCGATCTATCTATCTCTCTCTCCTCTCTCTCTCTCTCTGTCTCTGTCTCTGTCTCTGTCTCAGTCTCTCTCTGTCTCTCTCTCTCTACCTAGTGAGTCCCTCTGCAACTTCGTGAGACCCGGTTTCAAAAATAAAGCATAAAAAAAAAATAGGGCCGGGGGTGTAGCGGGGAGGTAGAACGCCCCTGCGTTCAATCCCCGGTACCGCAAAAAAAAAAAAAAAAAAACAAACTTCTTCTTAAGGATATACAAATTCTGCTTTTTAAACAAAAAAGTGGCTTTCGAACATTTCTAGGATTTGATCCCAGTTATAACAAGTAATGTGTAAGAGGTTGTATTGTTTGATGATTTCAGTTAATTCAAGGCTATGGGACACCTGGATACTATTCTTAGCCCTTTTAGCCTCTATAAAGAAGGACTGATATTTCATTCTAAACTGAGTTGGTTTTGATTTTTTTATTTGACCAGGGCAGGTAGTGTGCCCAGTTTCTGAAAGGCATCTGTCTCCTATGAGCCCCTTTCTGTCTTAAACACATGCATAATATGGTTATGGTTATTCCCATAATAAAAACACATCCATTACCAAAGCATTTGTATTCAGAATTTATATTTAATATATTGTATATTAGGATGCACCAAAAATTAGAAGTAAATATCTATTTATTTACCATGTATTGTTAAATTTAATTATATGGTATAGTTCATTTAATCACATCATTAACCTCTTGAGGTGGTACTGGGGATTGAACCCAGGGACATTCTTCCTTTGAGCTACACTCCCAGCCCTATTTTATTTTTTACTTTGAAACAGGGCCTCACTAAGTTTCTGAGGCTGGCCTTGAACCTGTGATCCTCCTGTCTCAGCCTCCCAAGTACTGGGATTACAGGCTGGGATTACACCATGCCTGTCTGTGTTTTTATTTTTTTTTATAGTTGCTTTGTGTTTGTCTAGAGCAAACCAGTGATCTAAATAATTGAGTAAATGACCCAAACTTGCATAGCTGATAAGTAAACTGGATTATGGTTTGAATCCATTTCTACATAACAGAGTATACACCTTCTACAGCCCCATCAAAATAAAGCAAAGGAATATAAAGAGGGAAACTTACTGTTTAGAGAATGAAATTTGGCATTGAAATATTGTCTTTTATTTCTGTGTGTGTTCTCCTTCGCCTGGAGTGCTTTGGAGCTTAAATTAGAACTGTTTTTAGTGGGTCCGGAAAAAGCCAGAGCTTGAAAATAGCAGCCTTGTTATTGACTCTCTGGCCACCGGCTCGGCTCAGAGTGGGTGGCTTCCTTCCCATTCCACTTCAATTCTAGGTTAGGTCAGTGCGCATCGTCACGAATCATGATTTAAAGGGGACTTACTGTTTTTTCTTTTGAAATTGGCACCCTGATGTTATTTTTATGCTGTGTCTAAGTAATTGCTATGTGGCAATAATAAATTCATTTTCCAGACTCTATAAGTAGCTGGAAAAAAATTTGAGGTATTGTATATTTAGTATAAAAGTAAATATTTCCAACTGTGAAGTTAGGATGTATTCCAGGGACATTAAGGAAAGAAGGTATACAAAGTGATGTTTACCTCCAGGGAGGGGAATGGGGGGTGAGAGATGTGTAGTGAACAGGGGACCCCACTGAGAAGAACAGTATTCTCCCAGGGCTCTAAAAGAAACATGGTAGAACTCTGTGTCAGTAATACTGCATTTTAATTCCATGGTGACATACTAATAAATATTTTTAAAGATGTCAATAATGTTAAATTTAAAAATTAATTATAGATAGCCAGGCGTGGTGGCGCACACTTGTAATCCCAGTACATGGGAGGCTGAGACCGGAGGATCTGGGTTTGTGGCCAGCCTCAGCTACTTAGTGAGGCCCTCCGCAACATAGTGAGACCCTGTTTCAAACTAAAGAATAAAAAATAGGGCTGGGGGTGTAGCTCGGAGGTAGAATGCCCCTGGGTTCAATCCCCAGTACCGCAAAAAAAAAAATTAATTATAGATAGTTATTTAAAAGAAACACAAACCATATTAAAAAAGACTTCTGAAAAATACAAGTAACACTTTACTAGAAATAAAAAGTTAAGAAACTGATTAAGTTATGTGAACTTATACCAAAAATAACTATGTGCTTATTTATAATATTCAGATAGTATATGAAATTATTAAGGTTTGCATTAATGGACAATACATGTTATTTTTTGTGTTTAGAAAGAATTTTTTGTTTGTGTTTGTGTTGTTAGAGATTGAACCCACTGCCTTGAACAAACTAAGCAAACACTTTCCCATTGAGCTACATCCTCAGCCCAAGAATTTTATTTTTGAAGATAATTCTTGAATTACTGTATTTATTTATTCATTCGTGGTACTGGGGATTGAACCCAGGGGCATTCTACCTCTGAGTTACATCCCCAGCCCTTTTTATTTTATTTTATTTTATTTTTTGTTTTGAAACAGTGTCTCACTAGGTTGCTGAGAATCTCACTCCTTGCTGAGGCTGGCCTCAAACCTGCGATCTGCCTGTCTCAGCCTCCCAAGTACTGAGATTACAGGCATGGGCCACCACACCCGGCTTCTTTTATTTTAATATGCAGGACAGTTCACCCTTGTGGTGTACAGTTGTGTAACCACCACCCCAGTGAAGATGTGTAAGAGTGCCGGCTCCCTCCAGGATCCCTGCACCTCTGTGTGCCAGCCTTTGTTCACCCTCCAGGCCCTGGCGATCTGTTTTCTAGGTCAGTAGTTTTGCCTTTTCCAGAATATCGTATAAAGGGAGTCATATGGTATATACCCTTTGGGTCTGGCTTCTTTCACTTGGCATAATGCATCTGAGACTCAACTGTGGTGTATATCCATGATTTACTCCTTTTTATTAATGAGTAGTATTGAATTGTGTGGAGATGCCAGAGTTTGCCCAATCCTCCTGCTGCAAGACATCTATTCTAATTTTTCGAAATGGCTTTGACAATTCCAAGTCTTTTACTTTTTAAATATAAATTTTAAAATCAGCCTGTTGATTTCTACCCCAAAAAGCCTCCAGGGATTTTGACAGGGATTGTGTTGATCAGTTTGGGGGGCATACCATCTCACCAGTATTAAGTCTTTATAAAGTGTCTATTTCAATCTTCTTAAATTTCTTTCAGCAGTATTTTATAGTTTTTAGTATGTAAGTTTTATACTTCTTTTGTTCAGTTTATTCCCACATCTTTCATTTTTTGGTGCTAATATAAATGGAATTATTTTCTTAATTTTATTTTTGGATTGCTTTCCTGGTATATAGAAATTCAACTGATTTTTTTATATTGATCTTGTATCCAGCAACAAACACCTAGTAGTTTTTGTGGATTCCTTATTGTTTTCTACCAAGGATCCTATCAACTGTGACTAAAGAAAGCTTTACTTCTTCTTTTCCACTCTTGACACTTTTGTTTTTTACCTTATTCCCTTTGCTAGAACCTCCAGTGCACTGAGTAGCTGTGGAGAGAGCTGGTCTCCCTGTCTTGTTCCTGACCCAAGGGGAGAGCGCCATCTGTCTCCATTGAATACAACCTTAGCTCTGGATGTCCTGTCGATTCCCTAGTGGGTGAAAGGAGCTGCCTTTGTTTCTCAACAAATTGAAAGTTTTTATCATGAGTAGATTTGGGGTTTTTGTCATTTTTTTGTGTGTATGTGTGTGTGTGTGTGTGTGTGTGTGGTACTGGGGATTGAACCCAGGGCGCTGCATTTGCAAGGCAAGCGCTTTACCACTGAGCTACATCCCAGCCCTGATTTGGGGTTTTTGAAGAGCTTTTTCTGCATTTTGTTGAGATAGTTGAGCAGTTTGTGTCCTTATTTGAGGAGCCTCTGCATCGTACTGATTAATTTTTCAAGTATTTAACCAGCTTTGTATTCCTGGCATCAGCCCCACTTTTTCATGATGTATAGTAATTTTTATGTATTGCTAAGCTTTTGTTTGCCAATATTTCGTTAAGGACTTTTGCATTTATTTTCATGAGGGATATTGATCTGTAAACTTCTTATAATGTTTTTGGCTGGCTTTAGTGTTAGGGTAATAGTGGTTTTATAGAATGAGTCCAGTTTTTGCTCCTATTTTGTTGAAGTTTTTGTGAAGACTTATTATTATTTCTTCTTTAAATATTTAATAGAACTTAAATATTTAATAGAACAGAAAAGCTATCTGGATCTGGGCTTACTTTATGGAACGATTTAAAGTTACTAATTCAATATTTTACTTGTGATAAATGTACTCATTTTTTTTTCAGGTACCGGGGATTGAACCCAGGGGCATTCTACCCCCGCCCTATTTTTTATTCTTTATTTTGAAACAGGGTCTCACTAAGTTGCGGGGGGCCTCACTAAGTAGCTGAGGCTGGCGGCAAACCTGCGATCTTCCTGTCTCAGCCTCCCAAGTACTGGGATTACAAGTATGCGCCACCACGCCTGGCAAATGTACTCATATTTTTAATGACTTCTTGTATTAGGTTTGGTAATTTGTGTCTTTCCAGAAATATGTTCATTTCATCTAAGTTGCTAATTTGTTGAAACAAATTTGTTCTTAGTATGCCCTTATAATCCTTTTAATTTCTGAAAAGTTGGTAGTGATGTCCCATCCTTTGTTGACCAATTTTCACAATTTTATTTTTCCCCCTTTATTTATGTAGGTCACTCTAGCTAAACATTTGCCAATTTTATTTTTTTTAAAAGAACTGACTTAGCTGGAAGTGATGGCACATGCCTATCAACCCAGTACTTGGGAGGCTGAGACAGGAGGATAACAGGTTCGAGATCAGCTTCAGCAACTTAGCGAGACTCTCAGAGACCTAGTAAGACTTACCCTGTTTCAAAAATCAAACAGTAAAATGGGCTGAGGGTATAGCTAAGAGGTAGAATGCCCCCTGGGTTCATCCCCAGTACTACAAACAAACAAAACAAATAAAACCTGACTTGTGTTTTTGCTGACGTTTCCTGCTGTTTTTCTGATGTCCGTGTTGTTGCTACTATGGTTTTTATTATTTCCTTTCTTCTACTTACTTTGGGTTTAGTTGTTACTTCTTTCTCTCTTTTCTCAAGGTGGATGCTACGGAGATGGATTTGAGAACTTTCCTTCCTAATATAGGCATTTAAGCTGTAATTCTCCCACTCACCACATGCTTGGCCTTGTCCCATCAATTTTGATACCTGTGTTGTTGTTTTCATTTGGTTAAAATATTTCCTAATTTTCCTTGTGGGTTATTTTACAAGTGTGTTGTTTAGTTTCCAGGTATTTGGGGATTTCCCACATTTCTGGGTTTCTACTTTAATCCCATTTGGTCAGAGAGCAGACCTTGTATGATTTCAGTACTTTTAAATACGAGGCTCATTTAATGATCTAGCATATGGTCTGTCCTGGAGAGTGGCCCCATGCATTTGAAAGACCCGTCTTCTGCTGTATGTTCTGAATGTCAAGTTGTCCATTTGGTTGACTGTGTAGTGTAAGTCTTCTCTATCCTTTCTGTTTTCTGTCTAGTAGTTCTGAGAATGGTGTGTTAAAGTCTCCCATCCATCATTGTTGCAATGTCTACTTTTCCCCTCATTTATGTTGGGGTTTTGGTTCATGTAACTTGGGAATCTTTTGTTAGGTGTGTATACATATAACTATATCTTCCTGAAGGATTGGCCATTTCATCATTATGAAATATTCCTCTCTGCATCTTACAGTATTTTATATCCCAGTGTCTATTGTTTTCTGATATAAAGATAGCCATTCTGTCTCTTATGGTTGTTTGCATGGTGCATCTCCCACCCCATCCTTTAACTCTAAATTTGCTTGTGCCTTTGAATCTAAAAGTGTGTTTCTTAGAGACTTTCTTACTGATTTTTAATGCAGCTTGACATCCTCTCCCATTTCATTGGGTTTAGTCTGTTCACATTTAATATAATTATTGATACGGCCATGTATCCGTCAGCTCCTTTGCCATTTCTGTTCTACATATCTTGTCTTTTTATTCCTCTATATCTCCCCTATTAAATCTTCCTTCATGTTAAATAAATATATTTAGTGTGCTATTTCAGTTTCTCTGTTGAGTTTTTTTAAGTATGTATTTTTTAGTTATCTTACTGTACCCTGAACATGGTGAAGTCATTTTTCTCTTGCTGCTTTCAAGATTTTCTATTTCCATTTGTCTTTCACTATTTGATGATAATGTGTATAGGCGTAGATCTCTTTATTTCTTGAATCTTTGGATTCTTATTTTTCATCAACATTTGACCACTATTTCTTTCAATACTTTTTCTGCCTCTTTCTCCGTATACTCTTTTTATTTCGAAGTAATGTTCGTGCAGTTGGTTTTGTCCTGCAGATATCCGAGGCTCTGTTCATTTCCCTCCAGTCTCTTTTCTCTGTTTTTTCTGATTGGATAATTTCTATTATCTGTTACTGATTCTCTTATATACCTATTCAAATCTGCTGTTGAATCTTTCTTCACACTTGTACTTTTTAACTCCAGAATTTCCATTTTTAATCATTTTTCATTGAAGTTTTCTATTTTTGAGCCATCATTACCATGTTTTCTTTTGATTCTTTAAACCTATTTTCTTACATGTTCTTCAAACATGTAACTACTTTGAAGTTGTTGCTAAATTCAACATCTGGGTTCCCTTAGCATCAGTTTCTATTTACTTATTTTTTTCTGAGTATGTGTTACACTTTTCTGTTTTATTGCATATCTTGTAATTTTTTTCAGCTGGACATTTTACATAATACATGTAGAAACTCTGGATTTCGATTTCTTTTTTCTCTTGGAGGATTGTCATTATTGCTGTTTATTTAATTTTTTGGTAATTTTCCATCACTAAAAATAGGAAATCCATTTTCCCACAGTGTGTGACCACTGATGTCTCTCTGCTTGATGTTTTTTCTTTTTAAAACTTTTTTTTAATTTTTAAAAATCTCATGTTAAGCTTTGTTCCTGTGTGTGCACAGCGTGGAGGTTATACCCCTTAAGCTGGTTGGGCTTCTACCGTCAGCTGATGGATCTGTTTGTAGAGTCAGGAGCACATTTAAGGTGTAGGCAGTTTACAAGTTTACCCGGCTTTTATTTCCTGCCAAGCTCTGTTTTCTCCTCTGTGCATGTCTGCGGTCTCCCTGTGTGCCTGGGGTCTGTAAAGAGCCTGAGCCCTCTCTGGTCTCCCCGTGCTTGCCCACCACCTCCAGTCGGTCTGGGATATATGGGGAGCCTTTCAAATGCTTTCAGGGCTGCTTCACATCCCATGCCTCCTTGTTAAAGTTTTGGTTCATCTGTCTCAACCAGAACCACACCTCAGCCTAGTAAAATTGTTGCCTTTCATATTTGATCAGGACCGAGATTGCTATTTATTATCCACAACACCACTGGGTGTGGGTTATCTTCATTCCAAATCAAGTCATCCCTGTCTGAGAGTGAAGCTGCTGGTTGGCAGCCTGCCCCACTCTATTAGGACTACTGTCACACCAACCTGCCTGGGTTGGAGGATGGAGCCACTGCAAGCAAGCAGGTCATAGATTTCGGTTATTCTTATCTAAATTGTTGTCCTTTTTTTTTTCATGGTAACGCTTCTCCATTTATTGAAACTGCTGGCCAGTTTCCAGAGTGCCAAAATGGTTGCTTTTGATAATTTTGTATGATTTTCTAGTTGTTTTTTTGGGTAGAGGATATAGCCCCTCCTCACTCTACCATACGGGAAGTTTCACTGTTTGAATGGCATATATGTTTGTTATTTTATATTTAATCTATCTATGTATTTACATTTAGAATAAACTCCTTTCAGAGAGAATATGCTAGGGGTTGTTTTTTAAAAATCCAATCTTAAACTGGGCGTGGTGGCGCACGCTTGTAATCCCAGTACTTTGGGAGGTGGAGACCAGAGGATCCGGGTTCATGGCCAGCCTCAGCGCTCTCTCTCTCTCTCTCTCTCTCTCTCCCTCCCTCCCTCCCTAGTAAGGCCCTCTGCAACTTCGTGAGACCTGGTTTCAAAATAAAGCATAAAAAAATAGGGCGGGGGGTGTAGCGTGGAGGTAGAACGCCCCTGGTTTCAATCCCCAGAACCGCAAAAAAAAAAAAAATCCAATCTTAAGATGGGTGTGGGAGTACATGCCTGTAATCCCAGTGCTGGGGAGGCTAAGACAGGAGGATGGCAGTTTGAGGCCAGCCTCGGCAATTTAGTGGGACCCTGTTTCAAAATAAAAATTAAAATAGGGCTACAGGTATACCTTGGAGGTAAAATGCCCCTGGGTTCAATCTCAAGTACCAAAATAAATAAATAAATGAATAAATAAATAAATACAATCTGACAGTGTCTATTTTTTAATTGGTGCCCTAAGGCTATTTATATTTAGTGCAATTCTTTATCTTAGAATAGGCCTATCATTTCATTATTTGTTTTCTGTTTGCAGCCTCTGTTTTTCTCAGTTCTTTCTTTCCTGTTTTTGTTTTGTTACTTGAATATTTTTTTATTCTATTTTAATTCACTTTCTGGCTTTTGGGGTTCATCTGTTTTATATTTCTGTTATGTTTAGTGATTACTTTAGGGATTGTATTATACAAACCTTTCAAAGTCCATTTTGAAACTCTTTTTACTTCCTCCACAGACCTTTGTGTTATATTTGTTATAGTGCATTTTCATGTTTTGAAAACCACACCATACAGTGGTGTAATTTTTACTCTCAGCACCCCACATCAGAAGCAATTTTATTTTGTGAAATAAATAGGAAGGCGGACTCTGGTAGGGGGATACTGTGCTAATGGAGCCAAGAGTGAAACTGACTCCCAGGTGCATCAGTTGAGTTCACATGGAACAACACTCCCATTTGGATTGCCTGGCTGTGTACCCAGGCCCACCTACCCATCTTCAAGTATGTACTTTGTTCAGTGTTGTCAAAACTGAGCAATAAAGTGTGGACTTCCCAGCATGAATTTGTCAATATTAAAAAATAACTAAAAATTACTGTATTTTAGCCAGGCAGGCATGGTGGAACTTGCCTATAATCCCAGTACTTGGGAGGCTGAGACAGGAGGATTGCAGGTTTGAGACCAACCTTAGCAACTTAGTGAGATTCTTAGCAATCTAGCAAGACCCTGTTTCAATATAGAACATAAAAAAGCAGGGGGACATTCTTTATCTAACCATAACAGTGTCTTTGAAATAGTCCTAGCTACAGATTTTATTTAGTTGTGAACTGTCACAGTATTGATTTCTTTTTTTTAATTTATTTGAGTTAATCAGGATATGATTTATTTTAATTTTGATTTTGGTTGTAGAGGTTGGCGATTTGAAGGAGCTGCAGACACTAGACATTTCTACCAATCGTTTGCTAACTTTACCCGAGCGGCTTCACCTGTGCCTTTCTCTGCAGTACCTCACTGTGGACCGAAATCGTCTCTGGTATGTGCCGCGCCATCTCTGCCAGCTGCCCAGCCTCAACGAGCTCTCCATGGCTGGAAATCGTCTTGCATTTTTGCCACTTGGTGAGTGATCATGTTTATATTGTAAAGTAAAACAGCCAAAAATAAGATGAGAAGTCTTTTGTTTCTTTGACTAGGATGGAGTAGTTGGTTTCTTTCTGTCTGTCTTGAAGATTGCCCCTCTTAATCCATTTTTTGCAATAAACAGAGCATCATTTCCCAATAACAAATGACATTTATTTCAGTTTTGGATTTCATATTTAAAATAAAAAGATCTGTGCTAAAAATTTGCTTAGGACAAAATAAATGAGATATGAGATAATTTCTCTGAGTGGGGAATTAAAATGCGTGTTTGTATGTGTAGCTATAAATTCAACAGAGAGGGTATTGAAGGATATGGAAGAACAGCTACTGGTACAAATATGTCTGCCTAGATGTTCATGTCTACCTAGGACAATTGGTACTGAGTGTCACAATAGTTAGTGTTGCCATATAACATCACTACAAAATTTTGAAGACTTTTTTTTTTTTTGCAGTACCGGGGATTGAACCCAGGGGCATTCTACCTCCAAGCTACACCCCCGGCCCTATTTTTTATCCTTTATTTTGAAACCGGGTCTCACGAAGTTGTGGAAGCCTCACTAATTAGCTGAGGCTGGCCGCGAACCCGGATCCTCCGGTCTCAGCCTCCCAAGTACTGGGATTACAAGCGTGCGCCACCACGCCTGGCTTGAAGACTTTTAAATTGTCTAAACTGTCTGCTCAGCTTGAAATATCACCTGAGTAATAATATATTCTCCACCATAGATTTCTGTAGTTGCCCCATGTTGACATATTACATGTCAACCAACATAGGCCTTTAATAAAACAGTACATTTATTTCACATACAACTAAATTATTTGCTTAACTTGTGAGAAACAAAACTGCCAGCTAAAAAAATTAAAATATGAAGTCCCGTAGAACCCTAAACTGTCACAATAAGCACTGTATAATTTTACCCATAAAAGCGTTTTTTGTAATGAATAATTTATCTCTGAGGGCAATGAAGTGAATAATTTACTAGTCCCTGAAAGGAAATATTTTCCAATATAATTGCCCATATTACTTTCAATTTAAATCTCTTCACAAAAACTTTAGAATTCTGGAGACATTAAAATCAATTCATATAATAAGTAATTGTTAAATTTGAGGAAATTATTTTTCCACAAATTTTGTACTTATACAATTTAACAAAATGAAATAAAGTCATTTTAAAAGCAAGCTACATTTCTAAGAAACCGGGACTTCTTTTGAGTGAGAACACTATCAAATATATATATTTAAAAATAAATGCTATACTCATACAAAGGTCATAGAACAGTTACAGTGTAAAAGCACCAGGTCCCAAAATCCAGGGATCCAGATTCTTGCCTGACTCCACACTTCACAAATCGCCAGGACCTCTCTGAGCTTCATTTAACTTGCCTGTAGACCAGAGAGGATACTATTTATTCTGCTTAATATGCTAGTTTATGGATAAAAATATGCACTGTACAAATGTAGATGACTTCAAATGAGAAGATACAACTTATGGATTACCATGTCTGACTTTAGAAAATATTCACCCTCTTTCTCATATTCATGATACCCCCCCGCCCCATAGTAACCCCCCAAACCTGTGTACCACTTCTGGATAAAGAAAGAATGTGACCTGTAGCAGTGCTGAGTCCCTACAGGTAATCACCAGGCTGGTGCAGTCAGTGCTGGTGATACACGAAGGCAGGCAAGGAGGAGGAGGGAGGGAGGGAGAGAAGGGAAAGAGGTGATGGTTGGTGTGGCATAAAACCCAACCTACTGGCATGCAGCAGAGTTAGGGCAAAGGTGCAAATACTACTACAGGCAACCTTTAACTTACCATGGTTTGACTCTCAGAAGTTGCCAGAAACAGTTCAGCTTATTAGGTGTAGGGTTACCTATGCTGTTTTTCACGGTATTATTATTACCATAAACCATGATGTAAGAAGTAGTGTTTCTGTGCACAATAATAGTATTATCTGTACTGCTGTGACTATCCACAGCTATCACTTATTGAGCAACAACTCTTTGACCAAGTATTCTGTTAATTGCTGTATAGATACTCTCTAATTATTATAAAACCTTACGAAAAAAAATCTATTACAAAACCCATGGACAACCTTTTACAGATGAAGAAACTGTGGTTCTAAGTAGTTAAGTAACCTGAGACATAATTGAGTTTCAGATTGTGTGTTTCTAAACCCTGCATCCTTTCCACGTTGACATGCTGTCTTGCTGTCTCTATATTCCAAGGGTGGTCTCTGCACGGGGACTCCCTTTGGGATGAGGGCTGAGCATACTGAGCTTCTTTCTAGTTGCATGACCATCCCCAGTGTAAAATGTGCCTCTGCCATTTTGGGATCCCGTCCTCCTGTGGACACTCTAGCTGGCCTCTTTCAGTTGATCTCTCCATTTCCTGGCAGAGTCTGCCTGCCACCCTTAGTGCTTTCTCTCAGCTGCCCTCTCTGTACATCTGCCAAGTAGTCTCAATTACTTGCTTCTTCTGTTTCTAGATTCAGCAGATCCCACAGCAACAGAAATTCAAAAAAAATAGAAAAACTTTTAATTGGTGCATTGCAATTATACATAATAGTTGGATTTATTGTGACATATTTGTACATGCACATAACATACTTCGGTCAATTTCACATCCCAGCACCTCCCCTTTTCCTCTCTTCTTCCTTCCCCCAATCTCCTCCTTCTCCCTTAATGATCTCCCTTCTATTTTCATGACATCCCACCCCACATACCTTTTTGTTTCTCTCTAGCTTCCACATGAGAGAAAACATACAACACTTGACTTTCTAAATCTGACTTATTTTGCTTAACATGATGTTCTCCAGTTCCATCCATTTTCCTGAAAACGAAATAATTTTGTTCTTCTTTGTGGCTGAGTAGAATTCCATCATGTATATATGCCTTATTTTCTTTATCCATTTGTCTGTTCACAGATACCTAGACTGGTTCCCTAACTTGGCTGTTGTGAATTGTGCTACTGTAAGCATGGACGTGCATATGTTGCCATAATATGCTGACTTTAATTCTTTTGAAATGATACTGAGGAGTGGTATCGCTAAGTCATACGGTGGTTCCATTCCTAGTCTTTTGAGGAACCTCCATACCGATCTCCATCGTGATTGTACTAATTCATAATCCTACCCACAGTGTATAAGTGTTCCTTTCCCCCCACATCCTCACCAGCATTTATTATTTATATTCCTGATGATTGCCATTCTAACTGCAGTGAGATGAAATTTCATTGTAGTTTTGGTTTGCATTTCCCTGATTGCTAATGGTACAGTAGAAATCTCACACAAGCCTAGGCCAGGCTCCTGCTTTCTAGGTCTGTCTTGGTGTTAGCAGTTCTTCTTACTTTGTCCAGCCCCTTCAACTTCCGCAGAGGCCCTAGTTCCTTATTCTGAAGTCATGCTTCTAACAACTTGTTTTCCTTGTCTTTTTTTTGGTTCTTCCATTACATACTCTTTGTCTCAACTCTCAACCATTCGTACAACTGCTGGCTCCATCCAGCCTGCCAGAGCCTGATCCGCAGCCCTGTTCTCATGTCTGCTGGCTGATGGATGTACTCTTCTCAGAATGCCATCTAGCTCTAGAGCCTTCGCTCTGCCCAGAGCCCCACATACAGTTGGGCTTTTTAAATCCAAGGACCTGTGCTTGCTGCGGGTAGAAATCACTCTGCCTTGCCTATCCTCCCTGCCTGCTGTGGCCCCTCAGCCCTAGTTCCTCATTCCCCTGGTCATTTGCATCCATTCCCACCTTTGTTTCAGTAGTGACAGAGCTGAGGCTGCGCAGGTACCGAGGCGACAAATGGTATTGGGAGAATAAAGGGTAGCCATTTCAGAGGACCTGGCCAGTGTTCATGTCCGGGGTGGTGAGGGTAACGCATAGCAGTTGCAGGGGAGCTGATGTGCAGTGGCTGGTGCAAGATGATAGTGATTGTTGGGTACAGGGCGGGGCTACACACTGCCTCGCTGCTCCTCTACCCCGCCACTTTTGCTATGTCCTGGGCATCTTCTCTGTGTACTGTGCTCAATGCTGATGCGGCCAAGGAGGTGGGCATCTCTTCACTGCTCAGCATTCAGTGGTGAGGAGAATTAATGCAGAATAAGTCCAATCTCTAGGTTTCTTGCCACCCCAAAGCCTTGCATCTGTGTCCAGATTGGTTTTCCTTTGTGAACTTGGTAATGTGGCGTCAAAAGAGTGTAAGTAGGCTTTGAGGAGACTGTCCCATGACAGCTGAAGTGATCACAACCCCAGGCCTGGGCGGTGGGTAGCCCAGAATGTGGAAGCAGCTTCCACACTACCATGGATGTTGTCGCAGCTTACAGGGCTCACAGGCCTGTGTCCTGTGAGAAAACAGGGAGAAAACCTGTAAGCCAGATGCTAGTGAAGACTGTCCGGTGAGACAGGCATCCGCCCCAGTCTAAGCCTGGATTCTCTGAGAACAGGAGGAAGAAAGGGCCAGGAGCAAGTACGTGCCTGGGCGGCCTTTCTGTGTGGAGTGTGGTGGATGTTCCTTGTAAAGATGTGGATGAGACAGCCAGAGCTGCAGCGTGGGATCACCCGGAAAGACACTTCAGGAGCCTGGAGACGGGGTGACTGTGAGAACCAAGAAACTGAGGCTGACCGAGCCAGCAGCAATCTCCGCAATCTTTTCTGTTTATTTGTTCAGTATTTTTAAATTTACTTATTTTTATTTTTTTACCACTATGAAGGCAGATTTGGAAAGGCGTTCAATTAAGTCTTTAGGAGGAAAATAGTTACGATACTTAAGATCTTTCCTTGAACTCTTCTGATAAACCCATCATTGAATGCCAACAGCTATCAGGGAGAGAAGCAGAGGAAGCTCGTGGCTGCTGGCTCTCCCTTTCCTTAGATCACTGAACTGTCCTTAGAAACTTAGCAAATTGGGGGCTTCTTGACAGTCGTTTGGAGATACTTTGCACGCATGCACACACACACACACACACACACACACACACACACACCCCTGATGTTTTCAAACACTAGAAGGCTCCCTTCTTGGCCATGATCCTAGGAGCATAATAGAGGACCTTGAAGGTTCTGTGAAGTGGGTGCGAGGGCAGCTGTGCCTTGAGGGGAGGTGGGAATCTTATTGGGAGCCACTTACTGAATTCAATTTCTTGCCAAAGAAGTTTGACTTAAGAGAAAACCAGTTTTTATGAGGCTTCTTAAAGGAATGTCAGATTATAGCCGCTTCAAAAAGCAGCTACAGAAGCGTTGTGTAAGGATGACTTATATCACTTGTAAGACTGTCGAACCCATTAACTCTCTTTGAGTGTGTTCTTCTTAAGTCACTTGTAAGACTGTCGAAACCATTAAGACTCTTTGACTATGTTCTCCTTAAGATGAAAAGATGCATCAAAAAGAAGGCTGCTCCTATTATTACTGTGCTGTGACAGTTGAGTGACAGATGAGTCTGCAGACGGAGGCTTTGTTCACAGTGGTGACTCTGAGCAGAGGGGGAGAAAAGCATCACTCAAGCCGAGTGCTAGGAAAGTTACCGGAAGCCTCACAACCGGCATGTTCTCTCCTGAGTCAGTGTAGCTCTGTTGACTAAAGAGCTCACAGAACTGTGACTCGCCTCTTGGCTTCTGCAAATGTAACAAAGAAAAAGGTGAGGGCTTCTTTACCAGGCACTCCCGGTTTTCCTTGCATAATTAATAAGCCCGATTATTCGGGAACATTGGCAACTTATTTAGGGTTTAATAATTGATGTAAAGATCGTTAGGTTGTCTTTGCACAAGTAGGCCAAGGAAGAGTGGCTTTAGTTAGCCCTCAGAAGTTCGATTTCAGCTCAACCCAATGCTAGTAGCCACTGAAGTTTAAGAAAGCAAGAAAACAAAGGTGCACCCATGGTAGCAGGTAGAATTGTTATTGAATGTTTATTTAGAAAACAGTGAATGAATTCTTAGCCAAGAAAATTTGGCTCATGACGTTGAAATTTACAGAATAGGCTGCGCATAAACTGCCACATAGTAAGCCCAACTGTTAGTAGAAAATGCTAATGAGAAGCTGCCTGGGTTTCTAAACCATTCTCATAGTTGTCCCTTAGAGATTCTAGTAGTGAAGTGTTTATTTTCTCAGGAAGAGGTATTCTGTGCTTCAAGGACTTGTGCTCCAGGTGGAATGACGGCTCCTTTACTGCTTGCTATATCACACACAGCAGCATTAATAAGGCTATAAAACTGACCCTTTATCACCTAACAGGAGAACATTTTGTTTTTTGATAGTGGTAGTAGTTATTTTTCCTTTGTAAGAATTATATACCTTGTGTAGAAAAAAAATAGGTATGGCAAGTTAGTGATGCAGCTTTAGAAACCAATTCCCAGGCATTTTCAAAAAACATACTGAAATCCCTTCTCTTATTGGAAATGGCACATAGATCGAACAAATATGTTAACTGTACTTACTTTTTAAAATTTATACTTGTTCCCTGCTTTCTCCATATTTGCTTAGAAATTTGTAAATTGTTGTTTATAATTATTTAACTAAAAAAATTTAGTCCATACTATAAAACTATTTGGACTTCAACTCAGTATTAAAACTAGATGGAAACTAATAATTTCTTTTTTTTTTTTTTTGCGGTACCGGGGATTGAACCCAGGGGATTTCTACCTCCGCGCTACACCCCCAGCCCTATTTTTTTATACTTTATTTTGAAACCGGGTCTCAAAAAGTTGCAGAGGGCCTCACTAGGTAGAGAGAGAGAGACAGGGAGAGAGAGAGGGAGACAGAGAGGGATAGAGAGCTGAGGCTGGCCGCGAACCCGGATCCTCTGGTCTCCGCCTCCCAAAGTACTGGGATTACAAGCATGTGCCACCACGCCCAGCTGGAAACTAATAATTTCTTTAAAAATATAAATTAAACTTATTTTAACTGATACATAACATAAAAATTATACATATTTATGGGGTACCATGTGATGTTTTGATGCATGTATGAGTTAATTTCTTACTCTCAAATTTGGAGATCAGAGTCAACTATACTGTATTAAACTGTGAATGTATTTATCTGCTATTTGAAGAATTGCTACCTAGAGGTCATTATTTAATTTGCCAAGTTTATGGCCTTAATGAATCTCAGTACTAACAAATTTATTCTAGTAGAGACACAAGTCCCAGAAGTTCGGACAATGTTTGATTGGAAAATATGATGTCTTTCTAAAGGGGGACCCAGATGTGACCAAGATTGTGTTCGGTAGCAGTTGTTGGCAGTTCTCTACTCAATGGAGAAATTAATGAAATGAAAAAGGGAAGATAAACATAAACAACAGAAAAGAAGAAAAGAAATCTTAAAAAAGTTCAAAACCAGTGGTAGGAAGAAAGGAGAATTAGTCTGTTAATTAAAATCCATATGGATCTTATCTCAGGAGTAAAGTAGCGACTCAGAGATGCGTTTGTTCAAGAAAATGGATGTTCATTGCTCCTTTTGCAAATATTTGTAACATTTTTTCCCTGTGTCTTCATGCTACTTACTTATCTCAGCCCTTTCCACTGTTTTTTAAGAGTGCTTTGTTTTCTTTCATTGCATACAGCTTGGGCTCTTGCCTTAGGTTTTCTGAGATAATTAGCAGGATTATTTAATATGGCAGCTGCAGCCTGGGCCACACTTGCTGGCTGACTCTGCTAATGTGCACTGAGAAAAGTGCACCTAGATCAGGGTGAGCTTTAAATGAACAAATGTGTACTGTTTTCCAAGTTTGGGAGTTGTATTTGGAGATGGAAAGGGATTAATATGAAGAAAATGAGTTCTGCTCTCTCAAGTACCAATTAAAAACAAAAGAACCACCGCTCATTCTTAAAAAGGCACAGATGTGAAGTTTAGAAAAATAAGTAGTATGAGGGCTAGACCCATGAGCAAAATGTTTGCCAGCAAAGCTTTTTTGTCATTTTAGTTCTGAAACTTACGCTTTTTAAAAAAGAGTGACAAGAAGGTGCAGCACTAGCGAGGTCTGGAAGATATTGTCAATTAACTTAAAAGCAAGAGGCTGGAATTTTCATCAGTCATCGTTCTCAGTAAAGTTCCCAAGTTCAAAACAAAGCAGAGAAACGGGCCGGAGTCCAACTGAGCAACAGTTCAGGATGCCACAAGAGCGAAGGCATCTGGCTCTTCACCCTGGCTCCACGGTGCTGGACGGCGAGCGCGCCATGCTGCACAGTCATCACCAAGTCTCCTTCCCCAGGCTCATCTCGGAAGGAATTTCTTGTTTCTTGACATTTTTACCCTAAATCTAAGTCAGAACTAGCCCCCTTTTAAAGGAAGCGAGGAGATGCTTTGTTCACCCCTTGTCTCCTGGCAATGTCCCCGCGTGTCCCTGGCACCTTGCACCCTGCTAGGCAGTACCGCCCCTGCGAGGGGCACAGGAAGTGGGAGGCTGTGCGACTCGCACCATGGTGAGGCAGGCAGACGTGCCTTTAAATCCCAATTCTACAACATGATAGCTGTGTTGACTTGGCCGTAGGAGGTTATTTAATCTAAGTCTCATCAACAGGACAATGTTAACATCTGTTCAATTGCACTGTTGTAGGCATTGAATAAGATCCATTTAAAACACATATGCTTAATACATATTCCATAAGTATGCAATCAGTATGAACTATTTTTACTTTTTCACTGGACTGTAAGAAAGGGTAGGGACCGTATGTCTTCAATTTTTGTGTCACAAACATCAAACATGCTGCCTGGCCCATTGCTTATAGTCATTGCATTGTTACTTGAACTGTGACAGAAACAGAGATGCCAAAGCATGGGTCTGTTAACCAATGGCAAAGGAGGCCTTAGGTCATTCAAAGCCATTACAATCGATTTGTTTTCATTTAACAGTTGCTGATGATCTACTGTGTATAAAGTGTCTTATTAAATTATAATTCACTGTGAAATTTTATTTTGCAAAAGCTGAATAGCTCAGAAAGATGACTGTAAAAGATTTAATGGAGTCTGCATGAGTGTGATTAAAGAAGTCAGCACTTAAAAATTCATTCTGAAAAAAGTGTTCTCATTATAAAAGGCATCATGTAGGTATTTAAATTAACTTTAAAATTATTTTAGAATATACTGCAAATTATTCTGAGTTCATTGTGGAAAAACCCCACATTTTATAATCATTAAAATGTAATTATGACTCATGATACCTCTGACTTATTGAACTGTGATAACTGGCTTAACATTGCTGGAGTATTCCAAACAACCAATTTTGATGTTGTGGTATCAATTGACCCATCACTTTGTGGAAGAAAATCCATCATTCACCTTTTGATCAAATAATTAGTTTTATACTGGTCACTGTGCAGTAAACACAGATCTAGCCTGTTCTGACCTGCGTTGTTATCCCATGCTTGCTTTTACAGTAAGGTTAAAAGAGCAGTGGTCTAAGCACACGGCACCTTTGGCTCCATCTGCAGCCATGTGCAAAGCATGTGCCAGAGCCTTGAGGTTAAAAAAAGAAAAGAATTGCAGTTTTTGCAGGAGTCCTAGATTTTGCTAATTTCTAAGTAACAAACTTTGATCTGTAAGTCTAGAAGAATAAAGGGAAACACTTTAGGCACCGTACAATACTTTAAAAAGCCACATGAAGAAGTTCTTTATGGCTTTAGAGTCTATGATAGTGGACAGTTTCCTTGCTTTATACATTTTACATTATGAGCATTTTTGCACATGAATTTTCAAAAGTATTATTTCATGGTGTATTTATTGCAAAATATTGGCGCATTAATATTAACAGAGGAAGAATTAACAAGCCACCTCACTAGCAGGTAGATAAATGTTCTTTTCCAAAGTTAATTACTAAGTGAAGATTTTCTGTGTGAATAATATAAGAAGTATCTCAAAATTTTTTTCATACAGAAAACACTATTTCAGCCTCATTGCGATTAAAAATGCCATTCCGCTGTGATTGGGGCTTTTGCGGGCAATCTGCTTTCTGGCCACCTGAGAGCACGCTCTCCTAAGGTGCTCGGCCTTCACGGCTGTGGCCTTGCCCAGGGTCTGGTCGTCTCAGCCTCACCAGCAGGCTGTGCTGTGTCAGCTGGAACAGCAGAGCCTCTTGGTTGTCTTTACCATCCTGCACTCTCCTCTGTGATCTGCTCTTTATATTCAGAAGAGGGAGGTAAAAAACTAAGATGGACTGAGCATCAGTTATTTGCAAGGAATTAAGCTTGGTGCCATAGGCATTGTTTAATCTTCATAACAAGTCCACGAGATAGGTATTATTCTCCCCGTAGTAGAGCATAGGAAACAGGCTCAGAGCCTTTTATTTCTCTTGGAGTCAGGAAGCTGTTAGTAAGTGGCGAGCCAGAATTCAGACTCAGTTCTGACTTCAAACCCATTACATTAGGTCATTTCAGCTCCGTCTTTTTTTCACTCTCTCTCAGACTGTGCTATCTGGGAAGTTTAAGTATCTGTATTAAATGCTTGTGTCCACATGGTATTATGCTGGCTAATGTATAATAGATTCGAACACAGCTAATTCTCGTTGTGATTCTGCTTTAACATAAAATAGTTCTTACTGTTTATGGGCATTACATAAAACACACACACACACTCTCAGACAAGGTGGTCAGAAGGTACAAACTGAATTCTCTGGAATATTGAAGACCTTAGATAAAATGCAGCCAATAGTATTTTTAAATCATTATTCATTCATTTTTTTCCCCTACAAAACTAGGCTAGGAAAAACTCAACTATATAAGAAGTAGTGAGTGTCAACGTTTATGTGACTCTGTAGTGTGGTCTCTGCCTGTCACCTCGTTTAATTTGCAGGAGCTCTTCTGTGGTATGTCAGAGGACAGAGCGCTTCCTCTGCCATGCCCCACTTCGTGTCCTTGGCTTGAGGAGGGATGAATCACTGTCCCTAGAGGCTGTGGCCTCCAACTCTTCTCTATGCAATTAAGGTTTAGAAAAGTGTTAGTGCTATTCTCTGGGCGCCAAAGAGAATTCTCTCTTAATTGGCCTTCTACTGGAGGCCACACTTCCAAATGTGTCACTTCCTAATAATCATGAGAATAATAATTGCCGTATATTGGAGAGGGCTGAGTGCCAAGAAGTCTGCTTGGTAGTTTATAAACTTTGTTAGTAATTCTTATTAAACTTAGGGGACAGTTTTATTTTCCTTAATATACAGATGAGAAACGAAGGTAAGCAGGATGAGGCTGCAGACCCAGGTTATCCGACTCCTCCTCGCTGCTCTTGTTTCAGTAATGAGTGTGCTGCACTCTTCACTGCTGCCTAAGCCCAGGGAAAGAACCTTTCCTTGAGCCCCCTCGGGGTTCTGGAAGGCAAACCTGAAACCAGAGATCATTTGTATTTTATTAATGCAGTTTTCATTTAAAAAAAAAAGTTCCAGGTTTTCTATGTACCTTTAAAATCTGCAAATTTTTAATTGTGACTAGAGAATTTGTCTGTATGTCAGAGAAGTAGTGAAATAATTTAGAATTACACAAAGAATTCCTACTAGGCCTTGAGGCCTTTTCTATTGCACGTGGATGCTGGTATTTATCTGTATTTTTTTCCATCAGTGTTTTACAATGTAGAGTTTTTTGGTTTCCTAAAGGAGCATTATATAATAGTTTGGTAATTTTATTTTTTAATGCTTACAAAAACATATTGCACAGTGATTTAAATTTCACAGATTGCTGTCACATTCAGCGATCCTTACAACCTGATAAGGTCAACTACCGTTATGCTATTTAACATATGCACAAACTGAGGCCCTGCCCTTGTGGATAATAAGTGAAAACTCAGAGGTGTGGGCCCCCCTCTCCCCCACAGTCGGCTAATTTTCCATTGATACACTTATTTGGATTAGTGTCTTTATTTCATTTTTACATTTTTACAGTTCAATTTAACAACAGTTATTCTCTTCTAGAATCTGTACTTGATGATTTTTTTTCTCTTCTAGTCTTAGAGATTTGTTGTTGTTCCTTTTGGTGTTACAGGGTTTAAAGGCATACTAAAAAGTTCACAACTGATGCTGAGATGGCTGGATCCCCAAATGGAAAAAGAAATCTGTAGCTGTACATTTTACACCATACATAAGAATAGAGTCCACATGGATTAGGAATCTAAATGTTGAGAGAGAGAGAGAGAAATCAAACCATACAAGCACAAGAAGAAAAATTGAATGAATTCTCCTCTAACCTTTGTGTCACAGGGAGAAACTTTCTAAATATGCCTCAAATCTAGAAGCAATAAAAAAATTGATTGGTAAATGTGATGCACAAAGACTTAAAATTTTTTGCATGCCAAAAAAAGAAAACACCAAACACCATCAATAAAGTCAGATGACAACTGACAAACTAGGAGAAAAGGAAAGACTTGAACAAACAATTAACAAAACTATGTATAAAAATAACTTTCAGATATATTTTTAAATGTTCACTTACTCTTAATTAGAAAAATGCAGGGCCGAGATACCATTTCTTATCTATCAGAATGGCAAAAATTTTTTAATAAATTTGACATGTTTTCTTCCTGTGGGGATGCGAATGCTCTCATACATTGCTGGTAGGAATGCAAATTGATACAGTTCTTCTGACGGAAGGATTTTGGCAATGCCTAAGAAGAATTGATACAAGCACTTACTTCTCAGCCTAGCGAGCTCACTTCTAAGAATCTACACAGAAGGGACGCCTCCAACAAGGAGACACATATGTGTGATGTGTTCCTGTGCATGCGTGTGTCCTAGAGCCCTGAGACCCTTGAAGCGATGGCACCCCAATAGTAATGAACACACCCAGCTCTCAGATCCTGGTTTCTAAACACCGTACTCCAACAAAAGGAACTAGGGCTCCTTAGAGAAGTGAATAATTTCAGAATTTTGGCAAAGAAAATATAAGCTGAGTCTATAACACTTTGGGAAGCCTAAAAATGGTCAAAAAAGGTGAGGACTTGTTAAAAAAACACATAAGGGTCAATCTAAAGTTGCTCATAATTGACAAAATGGAAACATTTTGACCAAGATAAATGATAATGGTGTTGGGTTTTTACCCTTTTCAGTAAAATAAATATTCCTGAGTCCATACTAATGTAAAAATCAAATAAGTGAGAAAGGTTGCCTGGTCCATGTGCTCTCAGCTTGAGTTCCTTTGTGTAACTTCCTCCGGTGCTAGTGCTGGGCAGGTTTATTTTAACAGGACCAGCAGTGGAGAGGAGCAGTGAGGTTAGCCCTTCCCCTCCTCTCCCCGGGAGCCTTCCTCACCTCACCCTTACATTACCCTCCTCCCAGGCTGCGTAGTAAATTGTCCAGAGTCCATCTGTGAGCCATAGACTTTACACAAGCCTCTCTAATAGCAGTGTTCATATTGTATTATTATCATTTTTCATGTCTGTGTTCCATCTATTAATGTGGTATTCTATATTCCTAAAGCCTGCCATAGTGCTTAAAAGGGCCTTAATGGGTAAATGGGTTATCTTTTGAAATGTAAATGCCTCTAAGAACCTCTTCATTTAGCTAGTTGGTCCTAGTCTTTCCTAAACCTTGGAAGGACCCGGAAGAAGAGATCTCCTTCAGCCTATTTCCTATTTTCCAAGGCAGAACCCTAGAAAACCCTTCAAAGATGTTGTTCTTGCTTCAGGGAGCCGAGGGTGAGCAAGGCTGCTGAGACTGTTGTGTGCCTCTGTGGCCATAAAGACAACCCTACTCATGAGTGCAAGGACTGGAAGGCAGCGCCGCTCACACGTTCCTGGGCCCATGGGAAGGGATGTCGGTCGCTTGGTCTCCATGGCCTTACTGTGGAGATGGCCCTCGGGACTTTGAGCCTCTTTTCTCACTAGGCCCTCTTCCAGTCTTCTCTCCCCCTATTGTCCAGCTAGCTCTGGGAAATATCTGGGTTCTGCCTCTTTCTGGCATACCTGTTCCTGTCACAGACCCTTTGCCCACAGCTTCTCATTCCAGGTACATCCCCGTTCCCGCCCCTGCCCACTGGCCCACAGGTATGCCAGCTCTACCTCACACCTCCCTGGGGACTGGATTTGGGCTCTGCGTCACTTTGTCCTCACCCCGTAGCCACAGGTCATTTCTGTCCATTCCCATATCTGCCTGGTTCCTAAGACTCCTGATCCCTAGCCCTTCCTCACCCACCTCCAGTTTTTCTGCCCATGGAAGATGAGACATAGGAAATCTTGATATATGGATTTTTTTAAAGAAAAAAGTTACTCAGTGAAACCTGTTAAAGCACAATAAATTAAACTTTATTCAGGACCATTGAAATGGGTATAGGGACTTACAATGGGATTTACAATGGGGGAAAGAGATTGGGCCAACCCAGAATATAACACAGGCACATAGAAGTTTACAGTCAAGGAGCAGGAGGGGGGTCAGTGAATGAAAAATCACTGAGAGGGTAAAGGAGACTCTAATTTAACCTACCTATCAGGATTCTTACTGAAGATAGGCCAGGTGACCAGACATCACCTTAGAGATGGTGGAGGATGAGGAATTTGATCAGATATTAAGAGTGATTGCATGTTGAAAGGATGGTCCTGCTAAACTGACTAAACAGGGATCTTTGTTAAAACTGGATTCTACAAGGAAGTGCATAGATGGACCTTCCAGAAGGTTCAGGAGCCTCCCTAATGATTGAGCAAGCAACAAATCTTCGTCAAGGGGCAGAAGTAGGTTCATTTAGGCTGACCCATCAACTTACTGTGTACATTTTCTATGGAGAAAAACAAAAATAAATGACCCACAGCAAACTTATTCTTAAACTGAAATAATCTATAATATGTCAAAGAGCTGGGCGCAATGGCAAATACCTGTAATCCTAGTACTTAGGAGGCTGAGACAGGAGGATCACAGGTTCGAGGCTAGCCTCAGCAACTTAGTGAGTCAACTTAGTGAGCAACTTAGTGAGTCAAAATAAAAAAGGGATTGAGGGTGTAGCCCGGAGGTAGAATGTCCCTGGGTTCAATCCCAAGTACCAAAACAAAAACAAAAACAAAATCATTATAACATGTCAAATAATTTTTTATGTGGAGAGGGAATTTATTAATATTCTAGTCCCATTGATTTTATCTTAACCATTTAAGAAATCAGCATCTAGGTTGGTTAAGTAATTTTTCTACACCCATGTTTTCTGATGCAGAATCTTAATATCGCAGCTGACATAACTTCACACTCAGAGTTAAATCTACATTTTTTCTTCCAAAATAGGAATTGTTGAAAATTTCTGTCATTATATGTTATATTATATATTTCACATTCTAATGATGCTTCTTTAAAGGAATTATAGCACATCTCTTTCTAATCCAGATTTAGGTCGATCTCGAGAACTACAATACGTGTACGTGGATAACAACATTCACCTGAAGGGCTTGCCATCTTACCTGTACAATAAAGTCATCGGGTGCAGTGGGTAAGGCTGACTTCACAGTTTGGATGTAATACTAGATGAACTACTTTTGATAATCCTGTTCAGTTGTCGTTGGCTTTAACCAAGCAGCCTCAGGAGGTGAGAATATTGAGCGAGCGATTTGGAATATGGTGTGTTGGGTGTAGACAGTAAACTGTAGGTTCAATCAGTAAGTTGTTTATTATTTTCCAATCAGAAGAAAAATGAATCCACACAGACCATTTATTATTTTGTGGTTGCAATGGAAATAAGCAGTTTTATTTTTTCCAGGTGTATTGAGGTATAATGGACAAATGAAATCACACATGCTTAAGTCTCTAATGATGCTATGATGCGCGTATAGATTGCTCCAAGCACCATTATAAACTCAGTAGTATCAACCACAGCAAGTGGAGGAATCAGACTGAGTTAACGCGTTTTCTTCCTCTGAACTCCTTTGCAATCACAGTTTTACTACAGTGATGGCCCTAGTATATAGGATTTTACCAATTGGAAATATGTAGATAGTCCTTCAGTATGAATCATGATTCTAGCAACCAGAACAGGTGTTTTAGTTCATGGAAAATGACGGTCTTTTATTTTCAGAGAAGCAGTAGTCTCCCCTTCTCAGTCAGGCTTTTAGAAAGATGGCTTCAGCTTCTTCCACGACAGTGGGACAGGACCACCCTAAAGTGTTTCCCAGGGCGGTCTGGGGTCACGAGGACCGCTGTGCTACCAGAACCCACTTCGTACTGGTCTGACGTTCCCCACTTCACAGTCAAAGGAACACCTCAGAGACTACTTAACTATCATGTTTGAATCTCCCCTTCCAGCCCCCAACACCCTGCATAGCCCAGTCATGCCTCACGTAGTTTGGGCAAGAAAAGGAAGGATAGTAAGTGTAAGTGTGGAGGACAGCCATCCCCTGTTGGCCTGGCCTCAGGGGATGGGCAGGGAGCCGTGATTGCTCCAGAGAGGGCGATCCGAGGAGGAGTGCCCTTCCCTTAGGAAAAATTATACGTTTGTTACCTTGGGAAAGCCCTGGGTGAGTTCACTACCTGGATAGGCTGATGAAATCTAAGCTGAGAGACTTACTCTAGGCCCTTCTGTGAAGCAGGGATAAGGTAATGCGTGCTGGAGTTTTTAGCTCAGTTTTTCTACAGCTGATTTTGTCACTGCTGTGATACTGTGCAGTCGCTAATCCTAGTGAGTTCTTGCAGGATTTTTACTATAGCTGATTCCTCCAAGCAGTGAGTAATGTCCCCCCTCATCCTGATACCTGGAACGAAGCAGGCAGGCTCCAAAGCTGAAGGCACGTCTTCCCACACCAGAACCTTCGGAGACTGACTGAAATGTCACTTAAGTCTCCACCATAATTAAAAAGCAGCTTTTGTGGAAGATAATGAGCCTTTGACTTTGACGTTTAGATACAGGTGTTACTGACTACCAGAAGTTCTGTTTGTGCTGAGTAGAGAGTGGGTTTTTCATCTTTGATTTGGTGTCTGGTAGCAGTGGTAGTGAATTTTATGAGCGCTCCAAATCCTTAAGGAAATAAATAGTGGAGAAGATATAGGAAATATTAGTTAATAACTGATATTTTTATTGAGAGCTTATTTTGTTAACAGTAATAAAGAAATGCAGTTATTAATGGGAGAGTATGAAACAACCAGTACTTTTGGAGTTTATGCAGACTTACTTACATATAAACCATTATTCAAAAGTCATTTTTAATCTGTTGATTTAACTCAAAACTCACAATGAAGCTGGGCATGGTAGCACATGCCTGCTATCCCAGTACTTGGGAGGCTGAGACAGGAGGATCACCTGTCTCAGCAATTTAGTGAGGACCTCAACAACTTAGTGAGACCCTGTTTCAAAAAAATAGGGCTGGAGGTGTAGTTCAGAGACATAATGCCCCTGGGTTCAATCCCTAGTACCACAAAAATAAAATAAAAATAAATAAATACATACGTACATACTCACAATGAATTGTTCGGTTCTAGTCATGACATTTATAAACCAACTCATTGAAAGGCTGTTTAACCTATTTTACAACTCCAAAATTATACTTTATTATATAGTTTTGCTATGGCAAGAGGTATTCAGAATTTTACTGGTAACACGGAGGTCTTGGAAACAGAATTGAGAGCCCCTTTTTTCTGTCTTTTCATCTGGTGAATATATGGAAAGAGACTCCCCTATTCCAAGTCAAAGTGTGGCGCTTCCTAAGCCTTGGCCGAGGGAATGGGTGGGACAGCCCTGAGGGAAGTGTAGTATACAGGCGTGGGTGGATTCAAGGCCCGGCAGATGCCCTTCTTGAGTCTGAACAAGGAGCTTGGTTCATTTTTCATTCAGTGAACTTCTGGGGGTGGGGGGAGATACTGGAGGTTGAACTCAGGGGCATTCTACCTCCTAGCTACGCCCCCAGTCTACTTTATTTTTGTACTTTGAAACAGGGTCTCACTAAGTTGCTGAGGCTGTCCTCGAACCTGTGATCCTCCTGTCTGAGCCTCCCAAGTTCTGGGATTACAGGCGTGTGGCACCACGCCCAGCTTCAGTGAGCATTTATTGAGCCATTTTTCTCTGTTCAGTCATTGTGCTAGACCATTCAGTGATGAACAAAACGGTGCAGTGTCTATGACTTAACCTCAAAGCCACACACCAGCTAGGTGTGGTGGTGCACGCCTGTGATCCAAGTACTTGGGAGGCTGAGACAGGAGGATCCCAGGTTGGAGGACAGCCTCTCAGCAACTTAGCAAGACTCTTTCAAAAATAAAATAGGACTGGGGGTGTAGCTTGGAGGTAGAATGCTGCTGGGTTCAATCCCCAGTACCCCCCCCAAAAAAAAGCAGCAGCAGCAACTACACACCATCATCCTGTTCCATCCGACTGATTACATAGGTCCCCCTCTTTAAGGTAGGTGGGGAGGGGGAAAGCCATTGGGAGCCCACGTGGAGACGGACTGTCACGGCTTCGTTGCTTCCACTCTCTTTGCTAGCTTCATGGAAACGTATTTTTATTTTCTCTAGGTTTTTCTTGTTACTATAAGATTACGTGTCTTCAATTCTTCTACTTCATACCCAGAAAGAGAAGCCCATCCCATGTTAGAGTTTTAGAGAGTGGTAATTGGCACATTTGTGTACTCAAGAGAACTTAATGGTAAAAGTGATCCTGTACTGAGGTTATTTTTTTGGTTATCTAACTATATGAGAAAAAGAAAACAAAACACTCACTTTGATTTTTCTTGTGTAAATGAGCAATTACAGTTGGTTGGGAACAATTTGGTTATGTGCCCTTTTAATGGTTTGTTACTATAACCACTCAAGGTAACATAATCATTTGTATGAAAAATATATTCTGAGTTCAACCAGTAGATTAAAAATGTCCGTTAGATCACAGTCCATTTTTTTGTGGGGGGTGCCTGCCCACCAGAACCAATCATTATTGGATATCTGAGCCACACCTCCATGGGGCAGGCCCAAAGCAGCCTGGCTATGTGTAGCAGCATGGGAGCGTGTTGAGCTGCCTCTCAGGAGACAGAATTTGCAGTCTGACCCCAACCAAGCCAATTACTTGCTAAAGCAAAAGTATAAAAACACTCCTTTTAAGTGTTAGAAGAATATAACAGAATCCAGTGTCCACAGTCTGCTTTTCACAGTATTTAGGATACAATCCAAAATTACATAGCCCATAAAAAACCAGGGAAAGAGAAAAGATCAACAGAGACCAGCCTAAGAAGACCCAAAATGCTAGAACCGAAAGACGAGGGTTTTAAAGTAACTCTCACAACTTTTCTTAATGAAGTAAAGAAAACTAGGTTTATAGTGAATGAAAAGACCAGAAAAATAGAAACTATAAAAAAGAAACAAAAGGACAATTTCAAATTGAAAAATACAATATCCGAGATAAACCAAGTGTTTGATGGACTTTGTGAAGAATGGGTATAAAAAAAGAGGAAAAGTCAGTGAGCCTGTAGGTAGATCAGTAGAAATAATCCAATTGAAGAACACAGAGACAGAAAAAATTGAAAACAGAAGCAAATGCCCATGTCTGAGAAATGCCAGACAACAGATAAAAACTGATAGGTGTATGGTTGGCATCCCAGAAGAAAAAATAGGAAGAGAGTGAAGAAACAATAACAAAAATATTTGAAGATGTCTCAGAATTTCCCAAATTTGATGAAAGACGTAAATTGCCATTTTTCAAGAAGCTCAGTGAACCCTTTATACAAAACCATGCATAGGCAAAGCTACCGAAAACCAAAGATAAAAAGGAAGAATTGATGAAAGTATCTCGAGAAAATGATGCCTTACTACGGTGGAAGACTTACCCTCTCGTTAGAAACCTTGGAGGCCAAAAACCAATGGGATAGCATTTCTTTTTTTTTATGTTCATTTATTGGTGCATTTTGTACATACACAAACCTATAAGACTCAATCACTATCCGGAGCATGAAAGGGAGGGAAGGGGGAGGGAATAGGGTGGGATTGGAGGGAGGGCTAAATGAGCAATGTGTGCATGTATGATGGGATAGCATTTCTAACAGGCTGAAGAAGAAGACGACGACAGGCAAAGCAGAATTATGTATCCAGAAAAATAACCTTCGGTAAGGAAGGCAAAATAACAAGAGTCTCAGATAGAACACACGGTAGCAGGAAGATGCTCTGCCCAGCTGAGACTCTTCCTCTAGGACAAGGATTCTTCTTTCTAGGTAGCCTCGTTTCTTTCCTTTTCCACAGCCACCTCTCCCCTTTTCCTTTTTCTTTTACTTTGTGCTGGGAAAAAAAAGGTTTTTGCTAAAAAAGAGGAGTCTTAATCTGTAACCGTCCCCACAGTAACAAGCATGTGTATCACATATGCACTTTACGAAGGATAAAAGACAGTTATTTGGGTGCTTTCGGTCAGGGGATTTAAATCTTTTAACACATTGTTGGGTGGAGTGATGAGTGGAAATGCATATGAATTAATTTGCTAAATCGTATGCATTTTTGGAGCATATGTGTGGCAAAAATCTCAGTGGCAAAATAATGCCGCTCTTCCTTTAGCTTGTTTTGGACTAAATGTTGAATGGCATCTCCAAAAATAATGATTTTAAAAGGAAATTGTCTAATAATTGTTACAGTTATCTGTATTACTAAACCAAAGGTACTAACACTTGCAATTTTAATAACTCATCTAAGGGTTCAGTGTGCAAATCTTTTTTGAGGGGGTACTGGGGATTGAACCCAGGGGAATTCTACCTCTGAGCTACACCCCCACCACCCCCAGCCCTTATTTTTTTTTTAATTTTGAAACAAGGTCTTGCTAGATTGCTGAAAGTCTCGATAAGTTGCTGAGGCTGTCCTCAAACCTGCAATCCTCCTATCTCAGCCTCCCAAATACCAAGATTATAGGTGCGTGCCACCATACCCAGCTTGCAAATCTTTTTTGCATTCACCTGGATATGTAATCTAAATCAATAAAAACTATGGAGTTTTAAATCAAAGACACCAAGGTTTAATGATAGCTAGCTAATAATAATTTCATTTTATTGTAAACGGAAGCATATACGGGCTTCTATTCCCTCTTACTGGATGAAATAACTTCATTACTTCTTTTGTCAGATGAGTGACACTCGCTTTTCAAGGCCGGTGCCTTTCCAGCCTCTTTCCCTCTTACAGTTTTCTTCCATGTACCAGACTCTCTAGCCAGTTGGAACTCTGTGCACCCTGTGCACTCGCAGAGCTGAATGCCGCTCATGTTAGTCTCTCTCCCTGGAATATCATCACTCTAATCTTAGTTTGTAACAATAAATAATAGTAAAAAGAAGGCACAGCTATGCACATTAACATTTGCTGTGTACCAGCCAATATGCTCTCGATCTGCATTATTTCATAAAATCCTCCCAGCAACCGGGGTGCGAGTATCCTCACTTTAGAAATGAAGAGACCGAAGCTTGGAAGATTAAGTGAATTGTCGGAGGTCAGAAGCTAGGTGGTGGTAGCATCACTGTCTGCTTCCCTGTCTGTACTCTTAACCTCTGCACTGGGCACACTGCCTTCCTCTTCTCCTTTGTCTAGAATCGTGACTGCAGGCATGCGTGAGCTCTTCTGCTAACTCCCAGGAGCAGAAACAGGTGCATACTCAGTCTCACCAATAGCAGCTCAGGAGAGGCTGGCCATGAACAGCTGACATGTTCCTGACTCCTGTGAATACTTCCCTCCCAGCCTGCTTTCTACCGAGGCATTTAATAAATGGATCTTAAAATTAATTTGCTTCTTATACCCAATGGTGAAGAGTAGGAACTTCTGCTAAAAGAATTATCAAAGGGAAATTAGACTTCATATGAAATGAGGATACACTTGGTAATGTGAGCCTTTTTAGTTATTTAATCAGATACCTGTCTTTTTAATTATCGGAGACAGTGAGAGCATTAGGAAGAATCTGGCTTTCAGTTTTCCAAACCTTATTTGTTTTTCCATATTGTTAAATTCTGTGGGCATTGTCCATGTGGAATGCACCCACAGCTGGGTTGAGAAGCAGCGGCCGTTAAGGCACTAGCAGTATAAAGTAAATATTCATGAACCACTTACTTTTCACTCTACATTTTTATTGTTTTATTGTTTTTCTCAAGACTGTAATATTACAGTGTGGCTACAAAGTTTGGAAACATTTATTTTACCATGTGTAGAAGTTAGGGTTCAGCTCCCACAATGAAGAAGGCTGGCAAGTGTAAAATCTGCAGGGTCGACTGGTAGGCTGTTGAACTTTCGGTTTTAGTCCAAAGGCAATCTAGAGACAGAAGGCTTTCTTTTGTTCTCAAGGCCTTCAACTGGTTGGTTGAGGTCCACTCACATTATGAAAGATCTGCTTTACTTAAATTCAACCAACTTAAAATTATCTAAAATATATCTTCATAGCAAAATCTAGACTGGTATTTGACCAAATACCTGGCCACCGTGTTCTTGCCAAGTTGACACAAGATATAAAACGTTTGCCAAGATTTCATCTTGACAAATGACTCTCATTATTGTGTCCTTAAATGTGGCTATCCTGTTGGGTAACTACATGCAGATCTGTTGTACTGCTCCGTTCTCCAGCAGATCTCCTGGGCCCAACACTTAAGGACCCTAAAGAGTTCCCAAAACGTTTGCAACTTTTTAAGTAACTTCCTTTTCACACTCACTCCTTAAATTCTAGAGGAAGTAATTACTTTCTGTTCCTGTGTGTGCATTTCGGGTAGGAGGAGTACTGGGCATCAAACCCAGGGCCCCAGGCATGCTAAGCAAGCACTCTACCACTGAACTACACCCCCAGCCCCCGCTCTTATTACTTCTGTACCCCTTTCAGTAGTTGACAACCCCTTTTACTGGTTACACTCCTTATAGCTTTCCCTGTTCAAATTACTGGTGTGGTTTCTGACTCCTGAAGGGACCTTGACTAATACAGTGACCTTTTGGCAGTTGTTGGCAGTAAATCTAGTTTCATGGACTGAGTTGATCTCAGTTCCTGAGATGGCCTCTACTTTCTATTCCTACTGACTCCAACAGAAATAAATGCAATATCCATTTTTAATTTAAAAAAATTCAAACTAGAAATGGAAGGGGATTTCTTTCTCAGATAAAAGATATCTATGAAAAGCCAACAGTTAATATTATACTTGATGTTGAAAGACCTGTCTTACCGAAATTAACATACAAAAGTTAATTCTAATCTGAATCCCAAGAAGGTTTGTGGGATATCTGGATAAAATGATTATAAAATTTAAGTAGGAAAGCTCACCAAGTGCTGTGTGCATGTATATCTCTATCACTATGCTACATTATGATGTGAGATTATAATAAAAGTATAAAAATACATTTTATTAAAAATGTTTAAATAGAATAAGAGACAACTGAGAATTGCAAGAAAAAACAAAAAAGAATAGTTAGGGCAGACTTATGACAGAACCTTCTATAAAATTATCATAGTCAAAACAATGTATGTAGAATTGACATGAGATTAAACAAATACATCACTGGAACAGATCATAAACTCCAAAAATTAATTCAGTGGTATTTGGGAACTTAATATAGTAAAGGAGGCACTTCAATTCAGAGGTGAATGATAGTTTTACTTAATAATGCTACTCATATTTTTTTATTCATTCTTAAGAATAAAAGTGAGTCTATTTTATATCATATACCAAAGAAAGACAAATAGATAAAACATCTCCATGTAAAAGTAATACCATAAGTATACTAGAAGAAAATTTAGGATAACATTGTACAATTTTCCAATTTGGGCGACCCTCTTCAGAAAATCAGAAAAGTTAGTTGCGGTGAAGGAAGTAAAATTTGAAAATTGACTGTTGAATGGTAAAAGGCACCATAAGCAAAGTGATGAAACAAAAATATTTTTGGAAATGACTGTTACTGCCAATATGGAAGTTCCTAAGAGATGGTGTTTTAATTTAATAGAAAATTAGGCAAAGGATGTGAATGGACGTTTAACAGAAGAGAAAATGCAAATATCCAATAAATAAAAGGTGATAAAACTTAGCAACCAAGGCAACAGTTTTCATTAATCAGATTGGCAAAAGACTAAAGCGATTAACAACATTCATTTCTGATGATTTTAAAATGATGAAAAATCCATGCATAAGAGTATATACAACATTTATTGTGTGTTATTTGTGCAGTAAGAAGGGAAACTTCAGAAAAGAGATGAACATAGTGAATATGCTAACAAATAAATTATAGTTCATCCATACCATGGAATATTATCTAGCTACTAAAAGATTTCTCTAAATCCATCTTAGTCTATATGAATGATTGCATGAATAAAAGCACATTACAGTATTATGTGGTATCATTTGATTAAAAAAAAGATGGGAGGAAAAGATATATCTATCCATATTTTTGCCTGAGCATAGAGAAAAATTAGAATGAAAAACCCCAAACGTGGTTAATTTAAAGAAGGTGGAGATGGAGTTTGAACATGAACTTAGGGAAAATTGCTTAGTTTTTCTTCATTTTCTTATATCATTTAACTCATAACAATGATCATGCATTGTTTTTATAATTTGTTCATAATATTAGATTAGATTGTTTAAAAATAACCTTTTATGAAACATACTCCTGGCTAAAAACCAGAGCTCCTAAGATCAAATCCATAAAAACAGCTCTATGTGAAAAGAGAAGTCATTAAGTGGAATTCGCCCAGCCCACCTCACATATGTTTCCTACTTCTGAAATTTAATGACTTTTCTGTTTAAAATAGATCAAATGCATAAAATAAAATAGATCAAGTGCCCCATATTTCAATAATTGGAAAGTATGAATTGTTTGCTTTAGGAACTTAGAAAGCCACAGGCTATTCCACACCTCTTCTACAGACCTCACACTCTTACTTTCAAGACCCTAGCAGTCCCATTCCTGTTTCCTCCTGTGTTTGGGGTTATTTTTACCTCTGCAACCACCAGTCCCTTACCTGACTGCCATATTGTGGCCAGTTTTATGAGAACCATTCAACAATCTTCTTCCTCATGAATTAAAACCATCTAAACTTAGCCCATCTCACTGGCCTCTTCTCCCCACCCTTCCACGCCCTGTGTCCCTTTTTCCAGCCCCCTGAAGCTGCAGACATTGCCCTGTTCTCTCAGTACTGCTGCACGAGCTGTCCCCTCTGCCTGGCACACGAGGACCTTCATTTATTCTCGGTGGAATTGAGCTCTGAGTCAGATGTTGACTCCTCTGTAAAACATCCCCTAGTTCCGTGGACAGTCAGTCACCCCTTCTTCCCTGCCCCCACGTTAGAACAATTATACTGTAATTATCCTCCTGTGGGAAGGTAATTACAGTATCTTGACTGTAATTTCAGTATCTTGACTGACTGGCATATAGCAGGAACCATTTCCTATGGAGGGAAGGAAGAAACACATGAAAGAGGCTTTTTTTTTCTTTTTGAGGGGAGGTGGGGGTACTGGGGATTGAACCCAGGGACATTCTACTTCCGAACTACACCCCAGCCCTCTTTATTTTTTATTTTGTTTTTTTGTTTTGTTTTTTTGCGGTACCGGGGATTGAACGCAGGGTCGTTCTACCTCCGCGCTACGCCCCCGGCCCTATTTTTTTATACTTTATTTTGAAACCAGGTCTCACGAAGTTGCGGAGGGCCTCACTAAGGAAAGAGAAAGAGAGAGAGAGAGAGAGAGAGAGAGAGAGAGAGAGAGAGACAGGGAGAGAGAGAGTGAGAGAGTTGAGGCTGGCCGTGAACCCGGATCCTCCGGTCTCTGCCTCCCAAAGTATGGGATTACAAGCGTGCGCCACCACGCTCAGCTTATTTTTTATTTTGAAAAAAGGTCTTGGTGAGTTGCTGAGGCTGATCTCAAACCAATGATCCACCTGTCTCAGCCTCCTAAGTACTGGGATTATAGGCATGCATGACCACACCCAGCCAAATGAAAGAACTTTTAATGAATGAATGAATCCAGGACTTCTGCCTTCAGTCCTATGCCTGATGTGTCATTTTGCCTGTTTTGGTGAAGGTTGGAGATACTGTGTTATGTTTGGAGAGCCAAGGTTTATTGGCACCTTTTACTGTTAGAGAAAAGCATGGAGATTCCTCGTTTAGGTTCCTCTGACAGGGGGACAAGGAGAACTGACTGCTGGGTTTTGGTAACTGCAGCTGCAGGAACGGGGCATGACTTGGCCCACTTAACACCAAGAGTATTTTCCCCATGTTTATGGAAGGATCCACCAAAGTTACTTTTGCCTTTTAAAATCTGTTTGCTTTGTGGGTTTAGTTTTTTCTACACAAAAATTCTTTTTTTTTTTTGCGGTACCGGGAATTGAACGCAGGGGTGTTCTACCTCCGCGCTACGCCCCCGGCCCTATTTTTTATACTTTATTTTGAAACCGGGTCTCACGAAGTTGCGGAGGGCCTCACTAAGTAGAGAGAGAGAGAGAGAGAGACAGAGAGACAGAGAGAGGGAGAGAGAGCAAGATAGCTGAGGCTGGCTGCGAACCCGGATCCTCCGGTCTCCGCCTCCCAACAAAAATTCTATTAGACTACAATTCTATAATTCAACAAAGTGCTCTTTTTTTCCTTTTAATTTTGAAAGTTTCTATCAACGTAAACTTGGAGAGGGTGGTACAATGATGGAAACAGCTTCCTAAGCAAATCGTGTAGGTCCTCTGAAGAGAAGTCCCCGCGGCCTTGTCCTTGCCAGAAACGACTGGGCTGCCGCAGTGACTTAGCCATGGTCCCACTGAAGAGTTTTGATGTCTGAGCCAGGTTTGCTCAGGAGCCCAGCACAGCATCCGTCCACTTTGAAAGGAATGCTGGCCTGCGTTTTCAGACGCGTGCTGGGCTCATGTGTGTGCCAGCCCATGCTCTCCCCTCGTGGCTAATGCCTGCGCTGTGTCTCTGCAGCTGCGGTGCCCCCATCCAAGTGTCCGACATGAAGCTGCTCTCCTTCTCCTCGGGGCAGCTGACTGTCTTCCTCCCAGCCGAGGTGAAGGCCATAGGGACAGAGAAGGACCACGTCCTGCCCCTGCAAGAGCTGGCCATGCGAAGTCTGTACCACGCCTACCACAGGTTTCTAAAAGGTAAATGGGCTCTTTCCTCCCTCCCTCCCTCCCTCCCCTCCCCTCCCTTCCTCCTTCCCTTCCTTCCTTCCCTTCCTCCCTCCTTCCTTTCTTTCTTTGTGTGTCATTCATTGAACAAACAATTGTGTTTTATGCTGTCTATTTTGGCTTTCATCATTTTAAGAATTTTTTTCATGGTAAAAATACAGAACACAAAATTTACTATTTTAACTTTAAGTAGTTACATGTTAATTGTATTCACATTGTTGTGCAAGAGAATTTATCTTTTCTTTCTTTTTTTTTGTGTGTGTGTGTGGTACTGGGGATTGAACCCAGAGGCATCCTACCTTAGAACTACTGTGCCCCCAACCCTATTTTATTTTTTATTTGGAATCAGGGTCTTGCTAAGTTGCGGAGGGCCCTGCTAAGTTGCTGAGGCTGTCTCAGCTTTTCTTTATGAAACAGTGTCTTACTATGTTGTCCAAGCTAGCTTCAGACTCCTGGGCTCAAGTGATCATTTTATCTCTGCCTCCCTTGTAGCTGGGGCTACAGATACACAGTACTGCACCTGGCTGGGACTTTTCTTTTTTCTTTTTATTTTTTTGGTACTGGGAATTGAACCCAGAGACATTCTACCTCCAAGCTATACCCCCAGCCCTTTTTATTTTTTATTTTGAAACAGAGTCTCACTAAGTTGCTGAGGGTCTAAGATGCTGAAGCTGGCCTCAAACCTGTAATCCTCCTGTCACAGCCTCCCACAGTACTGGAATTACAGGCATGGACTTTTCTCTTTTTTTAAGGGCAAATATCCAGAATTTATAAGGAATTCAAACAACTCAATAGCAAAAACAAAACAAACACCAACAAAACACCAAAAAAATAAAGCCCAAATAATCCAAGGCATGGACTTTTCTTACAAGAGATAAAGTTTTAATATTTTCTCAACTCTGATCCCATTAGCGCCCCCTACAGACACAAAGAAGCAGTAGTTAAATATGGTCTTCAGTTGGCAAAGGACGGGTTCAAAGTTCAACTGTTCAAATGAAGGAAACTGGGTGTGGGGATGAGTATATGGTTGCGGTGAAAGGCTGACAGTAGGGAAAGACTTGAAAGGATCGTATCCTTAAAGTGAAGTGGAATTTCTCTTCCAGAAGAGCAGGCTTTTGCCTTGCTGTCTCCCCACACTTCACATCTGTGAAATGTGAGGAGAGAAACATGAGGAGCCTTTGGCAGTGTCGTCACAGCATGTCAGCTCTGGTCTGGGAAAGGATTTGGCAGTGCATAGATTTTATAGGTATTGTGGGGCATATAACTGAAATGCCTTCGAAAACACTAGGCGGAGCTAACTCTTCAGGGATATATAATGTGAAGTTAAGTTGTTTTTTTTTTTACACTTTGAATAATAAATTTTTCAAAACCTAACATCAAGTTGTTTTAAAAAAAAACTAAACAGAGAATTCTAGCTGTTCACCTATGAATAAGTTGCATTTTTTTTTTTTTTTTTTTTTGCGGTACCGGGGATTGAACCCAGGGGCATTCTACCTCTGAGCTACATCCCCGACCCTATTTTTTATCCTTTATTTTGAAATCGGGTCTCACGAAGTTGCGGAGGGCCTCACTAAGTAGCTGAGGCTGACTGCGAACCCGGATCCTCCGGTCTCTGCCTCCCAAGTACTGGGATTACAAGCGTGCGCCACCACGCCCGGCTCAATAAGTTGCATTTTGCTAAGTGGTTATTGATGGGTTGGAATATATATAAAAGGTTAAGATAATTTATATTTCCTTCCCAAAGTTGAGCTGGTAGTTTTGGGGTTGTCACCTCATTATGAGCATTTCCCCCTCCTTTGGATATGTATCATCAATCTAGAAACCTAGTGTAAATTTGTATGCAGATTACATGGGTCACTGGGATGTTTTGCTTTGACCATCTCTTTTGTGCAGCTCACATGAAGCTAGGAAGGAAAGCTCCCATTTCTATTAATGACAGCTCGCGGGAGTGAGACAAGGAAATGCTTGGTCTCGTTATGTTTCATTTTCTTTGATTTCCTATATTTCATTCTTTTCAATAAGTATGATTTGGCCCTGACTGATGGTTGATTGACTAGATGTCCAGTAGACTGAGGGAGAACTTAATGGAAGCCAGTGGCAGTCTGCAGTCCCGGCCCTCCTCCAATTCTCTGGCTCTTATAAAAGCTTGCGGAACCCTCTCTGGGAAAACTGACACCTTTTTGATCCTTGTTCTTAAAGCCCGTTTGATCTTATTCTTTCCTTGCCTCTACCTCAGGATAGCTTCTGGTTGCTCTTAAAAGAGTGGATTTTCGTTTTCTTTTGGTATCAAAAATGTAAAAAACACATCTTTCATTTCCTAATAATGTTGGGGTTTTTATTCAATGCCTAGGAGATAACAGAATCTTCACCGCCAAGTACTTTTAACTAACTGGACTTATTTGGTAACAAAGAGTAGTATTGCAAGAAGTCTGGTGTAAGGAGATCTGATTTTTCACTTGTGGGCATGGTTTTCTCTTGTGTTTCAGATTTGAACTTTTTGTCTCCAATCTCATTACCCAGAAGTCTCCTGGAGCTGCTTCACTGCCCCCTGGGGCATTGCCACCGGTGCAGCGAGCCCATGTTCACCATCGTCTACCCCAAGCTCTTTCCCCTGAGAGAGACGCCGATGGCCGGGCTGCACCAGGGGTAATTGCCCTGCGTGGGCTATGGGGTTCACACCTGGGATAGGGGTGCAGCGTGGGAGAGGGTACCCAGGCATTGCTAGGCTGCACCAGGAGTAATCACCCTGCATGAGCTCCAGGTTTCACACCTGGGCGAGGGTGTAGCACGGGAGAGGTGCCGTGCATGCGGGCATTGTTGAGTCGGCAGCTTTAAAGGGGCATAATATGCTTCCTGAGATCCAGCTAAATGAAACAAGCATGCACTTTCAGCATCACAAGAAAACTGGACTTCCCCTTGTTAATTTCTTGGTCAGATGCAGACCCGTTGTATTGTATGCGTAATTTAGCGTAGCTCCTTCTTTGCGGAAATGTTTTCTTGCTATTCTCCTAGTCACAATAGGCTTTAGGCCATAAGGGATGCAAGAAAAAAAGTTGTTGTGTAATGGGCCGCGCCCAGCCCTTCCATTTAATTGGCGTTGCTAGCTGGAAGTGTATAACTGAGCTCCGTGCGTGCACGTGCGCGTGTTTCTGTTTTGAGTTTCTAACCCTTCCAAATGGCATTCTCATGCCTCCCTGTGTTTCTTGGCGTGGTGCCTTGAATTTGCTAGCAATGTTCACAAATAAAACCCCAGTATGGTACTGTGGTTTAGAAAAAGAATACCAGACAATTAAAGATAGAATAGCAAATGAAAAATCCCCTGTGCGCCTGACCTTAGCTTATGGATTTCTTAAATGTACGATTTTCTAGTTTTGGACTTTTAAAGTTAAAAAAAAAGTAGTATAATACGTCACTTAGCCTTCAAATGTGATGTTTTGGGTAACTTTTCTAGATAACTGCAGCTTGTTACCTCTCTTAAATGCCAAGAAACGTTTCCATTGTTTTCACTTTCATAGAAACCTTTCCAAGATTACATGAGCGTGTGCGTGTGTGCGTGTGCGTGTGTGTGTGTGTGTGTGTTGCGGGGACGGAACCCAGGGCCTCCTGCATGCTAGGCAGTGCTCTGCCGCTGAGCTACACCCCAGCCCCCTTCCTTCGTTTGTTAAGCCACGCAAGGCGGGCAGTGCGGTGCAGTGTTCAGGGCGTGGACTCCGCACGCAGCAGGCCTGGCTCTTGTGCTGTGCTTCTCTGAGCCTCAGAGCAGAGACAGAGCAGCCCGCGTGTCAGGGACATAAGAGATAGTCAACAAAGGGACTGGCTTTTCCATCCCTCTACCTGCTCCTTCCAAAAACTAGACTTACGTTTTTCTTGCTCTGGATAATCCTATTTGGTGCGCTTTCCGTTCCACTTTCAACTTGCTGTATTTTTTAATGTTTCCTGCTTACGGAGCCCTACTCAACCTTTCTAATTTGCTGCTTGTGCTGGGAAAACAAACAAACCCCAAACTCAAACTGAGGCTGTGTGTCCTTCTCTACACCCACAGCACGGGCCACCTCTTTTTTTTAATTTTTTGCGGTACTGGAGATTGAACCCAGGGGCGTTCTACCTCTGAGCTACACTCCCAGCCCTATTTTATTTTTATTTTGAAACATAAAAGAAACCTTTTTTTTTTTTAATTTTGGGAAAAAAAAACTAAGATGCAGAGGGCCTCCTGTCTCAGCCTCCCAAGTACTGGGATTACAAGCATGCGCCACCACACCCCGCTCCACAGGTCACTTCTGACACCATATCTGTGGGGGTTTCCCCCACACCAGCCAAGCAATCGGTTCTGCAGTGGTGGACACCACTGGGTGGCCTCTAATCCAGAGTCTCCAGTCTAGAGATAGCATCAGATCCCACAGGGGGAGGGCTCAGTCCCCAAGCCGCCCCGCTCCATTCCTGCACACACTTTAGCTGCCAATCGCAAGCCCCAGGTTGTCTGCCTGTGCTTTTGACTAGCTGGTATAAATCGCGGCTCCCACAGGCCAGGCGTGGTGGCACACGCTTGTAATCCCAGTACTTTGGGAGACGGAGACCGGAGGATCTGGGTTCGAGGCCAGCCTCAGCTCTCTCTCTCTCTCTCTCCCCCCCCCCCTTAGTGAGGCCCTCCGCAAGTTTGTGGGGCCAGGGGTGTAGCACGGAGGTAGAACGCCCCTGGGTTCGATCCCTGGTACCGCAAAAAAAAAAAATCGCGGCTCTCACAGTCCCCTCCTCGCGTGTGATTGATTTGCATGTGTGGCTCATAGAACCCAGGGGACACGACCGCAGCTTACTGAAAAAGACATTACAGAGCATACAGGCAAAGAGCTGCGCAGGGTGAGGTCTGGAGGGGCCTGCAGCTTCCACGTGCGCCACGCCCGTTCTTGCCACACCACCCTCCAGGGCCGCCTCGTGGTCAGCTATCCAGAAGCTTGCACACCCTGGCCTGTTGGGGTTTTATGGAGACTTTGTTGCATGGCCATATTTACAGGATAGGTGGGGAGCCTGGCAAGGGTTATGGGCTTAAGCCTGGCCTCTGCCCCCTTCCCCCTCCCTCCCGGCTGCAGGGCAGGAGCCTTCGGGAATGAGGAGGGGCTTATGATCTACTACCCGACAAGGGTAGGTCAGGCAGTTTCTTTATGGCCAGCTCCAGGACAGAAAAGCAGGGAAAGATTAGCATCTCTTGACCCACAAGAACCCGGAACCAAAACCAATATATATATCAACATATCATAATATCATTACGTATCATTATATCACACTGCAGCCGGGTGTGGTGATGCCCACTTGTAATCCCAGTACTTGGGAAGCTGAGACAGGAGGATCACAAGTTCACAGCCAGCCTCAACTACTTAGTGAGGCCCTCTGCAACTTAGTGAGACCCTGTTTCAATATAAAGAATAAAAAAATAGGACCAGGGATATAGCTCAGAGGTGGAATGCCCCTGGGTTCAATCCCCAGTACCACAAACAATAATAATAATAATAATAATAGTAATATCATACTGCTTCTAACCTTAGGTGATCAGATAAACAAATTTGGTGGAATTGCATCTAAATTAGAATTTAAAAAGACTGGGTCCAGTTCTAAGAGTATTATCACATGAGTAAAATAAATACGCACACACATGTGTGAGGAGCAGCAGCACGTAGTGACCGAGGCACAGGCCCTAATTCCTGCTCCTCCCCTGGAACCCGGGCAGATTACTGAAAAGCTCTGAACTTCATCATTTCATCAATAAAATGAGGATTAAGCTGGGCGCAGTAGCACATGCCTGTAATCCCAGTACTTGGGAGGCTAAGACAGGAGGATTGCAGGTTCGAGATCATCCTCAGCAACTTAGTGAGACCCTATTTCAAAATAAAAAGGGCTGGGGTGTAGCTCAGAGATAGAATGCCTCATGTTCAATCCCCAGTACCACAAAATAAGGATAACATCTACTTAACAAGGTCATTGTGAGGACTCACTGAGACCATCCATGCTAAGAGTTCAGATACTGTGATAAATACTAAGTAAGTGTTAACTATTCTCCTCTGTTTTTAAGGCTTAGAGACTTTTTTATTTCTTATTCTTGTTGTGTTTTTTAGCAAATGGCCTTCATATTAGCAAGATGTCATCATAGGAAAATCTTGACTAATTCATTAAACTTCAGTTAAAATCCTTATGCATTGCTATCGTATAATTTCCTATGGGAGACATTTCCTCACTGCAAATATGAAAATGGAAACAAAACAATATAGTTAGAATGCTCAGTGAGTAGCCAGTCAAATTCCAAATGCCAGTTTTTAAAAATAAACTTTCTTAGATGGGCGTGGTAGCACACGCTTATAATCCCAGTACTTGGGAGGCTGAGACTGAGGATCACAGGTTTGAGATCAGCCCTAGCAGCTTAGTGAGGCCCTCTGCAATTTAGGTAGACCCTGTTTCAAAATAAAGAATAAAATAGTGCCCCTGGGCTTGATCCCTAGCACCACAAAGAATAACAGTAATAATAAAACAAGACTTTCTTTTTATCATGGCAATTATGAAAATTAAGTCGATTCTTCAAATGAAGTCACTTGGGGTTATCTTTACATGAAATTTGGGCAGTTTAATCAGCATCTGTATTTCCCATTTGCTGCTACGTATTTCCCTGCTACAACCTAGAAATCCAGTGTGAATAAACTTACATGTTTCAGAACATAAATATATTAGGTTTTGTTGTTATTGTTGTTGTTGTTGTTTTGCTACTAGGGATGGAACTCGGGGGCATTCTACCTCTGAGCTACACTCCCAGTCCTATTTTATTTTCTATTTTGAAACAGGGTCTCGCTAAGTTGCTGAGGCTGTCCTCAAACCTGTGATCCTCCTGTCCTGGTCTCCCAAGTACTGAGATTACAGGCATGTGCCACCACGCTTGGCTTAATAGTGTGAGTTTAGTAAAATGAGTATATCAAATCCAAAGGACTCAGGCAGTGCCCTTTTGCTGAGCAGAGCCAGCGTGCCCGTGCTTAAGCAGAGCTGAAATGCCCAGCTACAGACATGGCTTTCGGTGGTGAGTTGATGTCCAGGTCTGGAATTGGGAGTTGGTGGCTTTCATTTTGTCCACCATACAATGCTCCTTCCCAGGTTGCCATGGAGATCGTATTAAAAGCATTGACTTCTGTTTTTACCATAGTCTTTAATTTTTGTAACTGAAACCCAAATCCTCGAATCTTCAGTATCTTACTGCTGAAAATAAAATCAATATTTTTCTAATATCACGAACTCTATAAAGGCTTGATAACATTACTTTGAAGTTTTCTAATATATTCAGTTCAGTTTGCATTGCTTGTCATAAAATAATACATTGTATCAGTCAGTATCTAAATCCATGTGGACATCTGGCATTATTTTAAAAGGGAACATATTGAATATTCTTCTAAAATACCAAGTTCCATGGAAGTGTTAGTTTCATCCTAAATTTAATACAGAGTGAAATAAGAAATTACAGTGTTTCATGTAAACAATAAATACCCAAATCTTCAAAAATATGTAGCAGAGAAGAATGGCTAGTAAGTTCATGTCTTTTGATCCTATAGGCACAGCAAATTTTCATTCTGAAAACTTATTATTTATTTATTAAAATGGAAAACTTTAGCTGGGGATAGTGGTGCATGACTATAATCCCAGTACTTGGGAGGCTGAAACAGGAGAATCGCGGGTTTGGGGCCAGCCTCAGCAATTTAGTGAGACCCTGTTTCAAAATTTAAAATTTTTAAAAAGGGTTGTGAGTGTAACTCAGAGGTAGAATGCCCCCTGGGTTCAATCCCCGGTACCACAACAGAAAAGAAAACATGAATAGAATGGAGAGCTTTGACTTAAATACATGTCTGGCTTTTCCCAAGCATGCTTGGATCTCAGAAGTCCCAACAGGAAATCAGGCTTCCCAAAGCTGTTTGGGGGTATTGTATTAGTTTGCTAAGAACACCACAACAAAGTACCACAAACTAGGTGGCTGACACCACAGAAATGTACTGTGTCCCGCTCAGTACTGGAGGCCGGAGGTGTGAAACTGAGATGCCGGCGGGGTTGGTGCCTTCTGGGGCCATGGGGGAAGGCTCTGCGCCAGGCCTCTCTCCTGGTCCTTAGAGATGGCGGCCGTCTTCTCCCTGTGCCCTCTATGCATGTCTGTCTCTGTGTCCGCATTTCCCGTTTTACGAGGATACCAGTCATATTGGATTGGGTCCCACCCTGATGACCTCATCGTAACCCTTCATGTACAAGGGCAGTTTCCAGATACGGTGTCTGTATTAGTTCAGGCTGCCATAGCAAAAGCTGTAGGCTGGGTGGCTTGGATGACAGGTTACTTTCCTACAGTTATGAAGGATGGAAATCACAAGCCAAAGTGCCAGTGTGTTTGGGTTCTGGAATCTTCTCTCCTGCCTTGCAGAGCCGACTTCCTATTACGTTATGTGGCAGAACAAGAGGGAGGGAGAATGCCAGCCACCCGGTATCTCTTCTGAGGACACTAATCCTATCAGGGTCTCACCCTCATGACTTTATTTAGACCTGATGACCTCCCAGAGGCCCCATCTCCAAAACCATCACACAGGACACTGGGGCTTTAACATGTGAACAGCGGAGGGACACAGTTCAGTCCATAGGAGTCACGTTCTGAGGCACTAGGGTAACGTTAGAACCACACGTGAATTTAACAGTCTGCCCTCTTTTTAAAACAGAGGCCCCATTTGAGACAAGGAGGGGACAAAGTGTTTTTTCTTCTCTTAAACCGTTTCTCAATACACTACTAAACACTTCTGGTAGCTAGAATTTGTAGGAATTTCAACCCACTAGCAAACAATCAGTTCTCTAGTGGACACCAGCAAGGCGTCCTATAATTCAATTCAAGTCCAACAGTATCTACCAGGAGACAGTGTCAGATCCCAACAGGCTAAGGGCTCAGTCCCGAGACCGCCCCACTTCAGATGCCGGCCATGAGTATTAGTCACCTATGATTCTGATCGCCTGGCTGTAAATCAAGGTTCCCGCTACCCCTGCTCGCGTTCAGTTAATTTGTTAGAGCAGCTCACAGAACTCAGGGAAACACTTTGTTTTTGTTTATCATTTATTATTATTACAAAGGATACAGATGAACAGCCAGATAGACATGACACCCGGAGTAAGGCATGCTGGGAGGGGTGCGGCGCTCCCGTGCCCCCTCTGGGTGCAGCACCCTCCAGGTGCCTGCAGGATCTCCAAACCCTGTCCTTTGGGCTTTAAGGAGGCTTCATTACATAACTATGAGTAATCATTCAGCACCTCTACCTTCCCCAGATGCTGGGAGTGGGGCTGAACATCCCAGCTCTCTAATCATGCCTTGGTCTTTCCAGGGACCTGTGAAGGTTGGAGTGGGCGGTCACCAGTCATCTCATTAGCATACAAAATACACTCTCATCCCTTGGAAGATTCCAAGGGTTTTAGGAGCTATAAATGAGGAAAGGGAATTGAAGACCAAATATGTGTTTCACAACATCACACCCTCCAAAATGCAGGTCCTTCTCAACTGCAAAGTAAACTCACCCTATCCCAACATCCCCAAGGTCCTAACCTGTTTCACTACCAACCCTTAAGTGCAAAATCTCATCTTAAATGCCATCTCCATGGGGCATGGGTAAGAGTTGGGGTTTAACTCATCCTGGGACAAACTCCTCTTCACCTGAGATCAGACAACAGTTTATATAATTCCATTATTTAATGGCGGGACAGGCAGAGGATAGTCCAGTTCCACAAGGGAGAACATTGGAAAGGAAAAAGAGATCACAGGTCTTAACAACTTCAAACCCTAGAAGGGCAAATTCCATTAGAGTTCAAGGCTTGTGAATAATCCTCTTTGGCCCCATGCTCTGTCCTCTGGCCCACTGGGGTTGTCCCACCCCACTGTCCTGACTGAGCCCAAGAAATGGCCCTGTCCTCTCGTACTGAGGAGGTGCACCCAGACTCAGCCTCTTTCTCCCCTTTTCTTTAAGGATAACATATACTTAAGGCTGGATAGCTCTATCGACCTATTTCTGCCTATAGAATCCCAGAGGTCTGACAGCCTCTCTCCATCTTGACCCGTCTCTCCTGTTCAGTTCAATCCGGCAGCATTTCTGCTGAAACAATTGGCTGGACCCACGGGTCACATGCCCAGTCTCACTGCAAACAGTTGTCCAGCTGTGACCTGGGTATTCTCACCAAAGGAGACTTCATTTTTTACAACATAAAAGGCCAAGAGGTTTTCCAAGCCTTTAAGTTCCAGTTCCTTTTTCCTTAATAATTCCCACAGTTTATCTCTCTCCCCTACCATTGTCCTACAAGCAGCAAGAAGAAACCAGGCCCTGCCTTCGATGCTTGGCTTGGAAATCTCCGCTAGATGTCCACATACTTTCTGTCCTGCAGAACACGATCAGTCAAGTCCTCTGCCACTTTATAACAAGGACCGCCTCCTTCCAGTTTCTGGTAACATTCCTCGTTTCCATCTGAGACCTCACCAGGGCACCTTTCTCTTGACTCTAGCAGCATTCTGTTCATGACAGTGGAGGTATTCTCTGACAGTGAAAACTCTCTGCTGCTCCTTGCTTTCCTTCCAAACAGTCACTTCAAGCTATAGAGGCTTGTTCTATCATGCACATCAGAATTCTTCCAGCCTCTACCCATTCCCCAGTTCCAAAGCCACTTTTACAGTTTGGGGTGTTTGTTGTGCCAGGATACCACTTCCCATAGCAGCAAAATCTCTCAGAGAAATTTTCCTCTTAGAGATTTTAAGGAATTTGACTCACACAATTGTGAGGACTGGCAAGTTCAAAACTATAGGGCCGACTAGCTGGGTGGAGACTCAGGGAAGAGCTGATGTGCCAAGTTGAGTCCAGATTCTGCAGGGCAGCAGACGGGGAACTTGGGCAGGCCTTCTGGGCTACAGTCTTGGGGGAATGCCTCCTGTGTCTTTGTTCTTAGAGCCCTCTGCTAATTGGATGAGACCCACCCACATTATGGAGGTTAATCTGCTCTAAATGTTTAAGTCCACTGATTTAAATGTTAATCACATCTAAAAAAAAAAATACCGTCACAGAATCATCCAGACTGGTATTTAGTTAAACCACTAGGCACCATAGCCTAACCAATTTAACACACAAAATGAACCATCACAGGCATTCAAAAGGTCTTACTTAGCCGGGCGTGGTGGCGCACATTTGTAATCCCAGTACTTGGGAGGCTGAGACAGGAGGATCCCGGTTCGTGGCCAGCCTCAGCTACGTAGTGAGGCCCTCTGCAACTTAGTGAGACCCTGTTTCAAAATAAAGAATAAAAAAAAAATAGGGCTGGGGGTGTAGCCCGGAGGTAGAATGCCCCTGGGTTCAATCTCCAGTACCGCAAAAAAAAAAAAAAGGTCTTACTTAAGCCAGGTGTGGTGGCCCACGCCTGTAATCCCAGTACTTGGGAGGCTGAGGACAGGAGGATCACAGGTTCAAGGCCAACCTCAGCAATTTAGCAAGAACCTGTTTCCAAATAAAAAATAAAATAGGGCTGAGGTTATTGCTCAAAGGTAAAATCCTCCTGGGTTCAATCCCTAGTACTATTTAAAAAAAAAAATTCACCAGGATATTTTCAAATGGGAACTGCAAATGGTCCAGTGTCCCCATAGTTTTTCCTGTAATGCTGGGCTGTTTTAGCCATAACAGATACTCCAGTGTACACTTGGAGTTTGGGGTGGTGACATCACTGCTTTTGTACCATCAGGCCCTGAGATACAGGGAAAGGAACTCCCCTGTCTCAGGAGCCAGGCGTTCCAGCTCAGAGGTTGAGCTGTATTCTCTGAATACTGTAAGATAGGTACTGTTGCTAGGTTGAATCATATGCCTCAGCATTCCATATGGCCCAGCCTAATTATAATCCCTATTTTACAGGAGAAACTGAAGTACAGAAAAATGAGAAACTGGACCAAGGTCTCATAGCAGAGCTGGGATTTGGACTCTAGTAGTCTGGCTCCAAATCTGTGTTTTAGCCACTGTGCTATAAAATTAGCCACTAAATGGGTCACTATACAGCATGAAAATTTTTTTAAAAACCCTCATAAATGCAAAATTAAGTGTTCCCTAATATTTTGAGCAATATACTTTTGCATTGTATATGTGTATCCATGTACATGTACACACAATATGTGTATGGATTCAGAGTATGTGCTAAGAAGTCTGAAAGGATACAGACCCAACTCTTTACTATGGTTAGTTCGGGAGGAAGATTTTAAGAATTATGAGCTAGTCAGGTGGGGAGATGTCTTAGTCTGTTTTGTGTTGCTATAACAAAATACCTTGAGGTTACGTACTTTATAAAGAAAAGAGGTTCTGGGCATTTCAGTGTCTTCTTGGCTCTGGTGAGGGCTTCATGGTGGCTGGCATACCGAAGGCGGGAGGGATGTGGAAGAAATCATATAGTGAGACCGAAAGCAAGAGACCACGGAGGGGCCAGGGTCATTCTTTTATAACAACCCACCCTTTTTTGTGTGTGTATGTGGTACTAGGGATTGAACTCAGGGACATTCTACCTCTGAGCTACACCCCCAGCCCTTTTTGTTTTTTAAACAGGGTCTCACTAAGTTCCTGATGGTCTCATTAAATTGCTGAGGCTGGCCTCGAACCTGCAGTCCTCCTGTCTCAGCCTCCCAAGTACTAGTATTATAGGTGTGTGTGCCACCACTCCCGGCTTTGAACAACCTACACTTGTGGGAACTAATCTGTTCCTACCTGACCCGACTCACTCCCACGTGACCACATTAAACCATGCGTGAGGTGCAGCCTCCACAGCCAAATCAGATTCCCCGGGGCCCACCTCTTACAGGTTCTACCACCTCAACACTGCTGCGGGAGGACCACCCTGGGGATCAAGAGTCCAGCCGTGAACCTCGGGGGTGTAACCATATCCGGACCCTAGTGGGGAAGGGGGGCTTTTAATTTTCAGCTCTGTATGCTCTGAGGTTGTAGTTTTACAAATCTACAAAATGATAATTTGCAAAAATATATATTTAGAGAAAACTTTTAAAGTCCTTTGCCTAAAATTTTATACAGATTAAAGAAGAAAAGACTTACAGCAAAATATTTTCAATTCATTAAAAATGCTTTTAAACAGATTGCATGAAAGCATGCATAATGTGATTTGATTTTTGTCAATTATGGGCATGAGTGTGTGTATGTGTATCTGCACATATATATATTCACGCACATGCGCACATATTTATTTTTTGCAGTACTGGGGATTGAACCCAGGGGTATTCTACCTCCGAGCTACACCCCCAGCCCTATTTTTTATTCTTTCTTTTGAAACAGGGTCTCACTAAGTGGCAGAGGGCCTCACTAAGTAGCTGAGGCATGCACACATATTTAAACAATCGTATATATGTAGAAAAAGTCTTGGCCTCATGCACCAAAGTAACCGTGGTTTCCTTTGAGTGGTGTTGAATTTGCAACAAACTGGTATTGATTTAGAAATCAAAAATATTTTTCATCATTAAAATATTAGTAGGCCAGTGGTTTCTTGTAAGACATACTTTCAAGTTACTCCCAAAGAGATCATCCACTCATTTATTAATTTCTTCAGTCAGCAAACTTGCTCTGAGCATCCCCTACATCAGCCCTGTGGTGGAGGATGGCGCCATGGGCTCCCTCAGGCCGCCTTCCAGCTCGGGTGTGCATAGCCTGGTTCTTTTGGGAATTCTTGGCCCTCCAGGCCAGAGCAATTGCAAGAAAGCGCCCGATGTCTGGGTTATTGTCATGCCTTGGGACAGAGACCTGTTTGTCAGAAGGTATGCAGAGCTCTCTTGGTCTTAGGGTTTCATTTCATCTTTCAGAACAATGTAATACTTCTTCTCCCACTCACTAATAGTTCTTTGTTTGTTTTGTGTTTTGTTTGTTTTGTGTGTGTATGGTACTAGGGATGGAACCCAGTTTACCTCCAAGTTACATCCCCCGCCCTATTTTATTTCTTATTTTGAAACATGTTCTCACTAAGTTGCTGATGGCCTGGCTAAGTTGCTGAGGCTGGCCTTGAACCTGCAAGCCTCCTGTCTCAGCCTCCCAAATACTGGGATGACAGGCATGTGCCACCATGCCCAGCTGTAGTTTATTTTTAATGATCTCTTCAATGCCATTCTCCTAGTTTAATCACTTATATGACCAAATGTTTCACAGTTCCATACCTTTGCTTTTTGTCATTTTACTTTCTTCAATGAGACCAAGTGGTATCAGTAATACTGACATTATTTGCATACTTGCTTGAGGGATTGTTTTTAAATTCCAGAAGAAGCCTATCCATTGGCACCCTCTTAAGGTGACATACAAAATTTCCCACAAGTAAAATATTCTTCAGCAAAGTTAAGTAAGTTGTTCTTAACTGTTTCTTCCTCATTGCGCCATTCAAAAATTATGTATTGACTGTGTACCATCCTCTGTACTACGCATTGGGAAGCCGGCTTTAACCAAACAACCTAATGCTTTTCACAGAGACATTTCACTCCCAAAGCCCGGGGCAAGGACCGATCAAGAAAGAAGCCAAGTGGGTGACAGTTAAGCCACAAAGAAACAGTCCCATGGGAGGCAGTCACGATTAACATAAACGTCACCAGCAGATACGGGATAATCGTATTAGATGATTCTTAAGTTGATACATACACAGGCTTGGGATTTTATCTGATCAGCTCTGTATTATAAATATTATTTTTCTTTTGGCTTGAATGTCTGTATGAGTCAAAGATATGCTTTTTATTTTTAATCAGGAAACACATTTACAGAAAAATATCCCACATTTCTTATGATATTCGTGGGCTCCAGTCTGTGCCAACAGCATTGTGACTTGTTCTTTTAAGGAATAGTGGCATTTCTGTATTTTAAACCCCAGCTCAAATGCGCTTTCTCCTGCCTTGCCTGTGAATATGCTCAGAGATTCTAAAGCCACAAGTGTAATAGCTGATGTTCTTTGTAGACTTTATCTGCCTCTTTTTCTTAACTGGTGAGCTTATTGCTTAGCTCAAAGTTTCTCCCTGAAAACTCTCATGTCTCTGGTGCCTCGGCTCTGCATTTTAAAGGACCTAGCCAACACAAAGTCATTCTTACGGCTGCAGATTTATTGGCATAGTTGTAAGAATCATTAATACAACAAGTAGTTGGGTGCATCTGCACATGCCTATAATACCAGCACTTGGGAGGCTGAGACAGGAGGATCGCAAATTCAAGGCCAGCCCCAGCAATGTAGCCAGGCCCTGTTTCAAAATGAAGAAGGGCTGGGGGTAGCTCAGTGGTAGAATCCCCCTGGGTTCAGTCCCCAGTACCACACGCACACACAAAAATACAAGTAAATGCAACCTGTTATTAGATGAGTCTTCCAAAAGCAAGTAAGGACACGGCCTTGGGGTTTCTTTGTAGTGCAGACATGACGCCTCCAGGTTACTCACCGCCCCCAGCACCATAGGAGATAATGATGATCCAGTGGGCACTACCCTTCAGTGAGTATAAATCCCATACCTCTGTGGGCTTGGTTTCATTTGTTTGGAAGCTTTACTTGAAGAAACTCCATTGTAGTGGGGCGTGGTGGGGCACACCTGTAATCCCAGGACTTGGGAGGCTGAGACAGGAGGATCGTAGGTTCAAGGTCAGCTTCAGATCTTAGCAAGACCCTCAGCAACTTAGCAAGACCCTGTTCCAAAAATAAAAAATAAGTAAAAAGGCTGAGAGTGTAGCTCCAAGATAGAACTCTTCTGGAGTTTATCCCCCCCCAAAAAAAAACCTCAATTATAGTATTAAATACAATAATTCTGTGAATTGAATTCTATGAATAATTTGCATAATTATCTTAAAAAACCAAATACAAGGAGAGTTAAGTTTTGTCAGCTAACCCCCTAAAATGCTTTAAATGTTTAAGATCATTTTGTGTCTAAAGTTCAGATATGATTTATACAAATGTATATATCCTGATGTTGTAGAAAAATTACCTGAATGGGTTCTAACCAAGTTTAATTTTTTCTTTTTTTTTTGGCGGTACTGGGGATTGAACCCAGGGACATTCTACCTCCGAGCTACACCCCCAGCCCTATTTTTTATTCTTTATTTTTGAAACAGGGTCTCTCTAAGTTGCGGAGGGCCTCACTAAGTAGCCGAGACTGGCCACGAACCTGTGATCTTCCTGTCTCAGCCTCCAGAGTACTGAGATTACAAGCGTACGCCACCTTGCCCGGCTTAATTTTTAAAAATTAGAAGTAATGCAGAAGAGCTAACTGAACATTTACATAATTTCTTGAGTTAAGAAAATAATTCAAAAGTGGTGCTTGCCTTTCTGTTGTTTTTTTTTACTTCATTTTTTAATAAACTTGCATTGGTACTTGTAATTACACATCATAGTGAGGTTCAGTGTGATACAAACATGCATATACACCCTTTTAATTTTTTAAAGTTGTCATTTGAAAACCATCTTAAAATTTCGATCAAATTTATCCATTTTGATTTCATAATTAATGATTTTTGTGTCCCAAGAAGCCTTTCCCTACTCCAAGGTCATGATGCTGTTCTAGGTCTCTCTTCCGTCCGCTTGACCGCGTCTCTCAGCCAGCGCCACAGTCTGGATTACTGTAGTTGTTTAACAGGCCGCAGGACCAGTTGGAGTGATGCTTCGCCTTTGTTCTTCTCTCTTCAGGTTGTTTTAGCTCTTCTAAGGCCTGTACTTTTTCATTAAGTTTTAGAGTAAGTTTATTTTTGTCTCCATAAAACCTGTTGGGATGTTGGTAAGAATTACACTTAGCCTATGTATCAATTTGGAGAGAACTGGTGTCTTTACTGTGACGAATCTTCTCATGCATGAGTAGTTTGTCTCTCCGCTTATGTAGGTCTTCTTTTATCGCTGTCTTGTAATTGTCAGCAATGTTTTCTTTTCTTTTCTTTTCTCTTTTCTTTTTTTTTTTTTTTTTTTTTGTCGTTACTAGGGATTGAATTCCAGGGCATTCTAACTCTGAGCTACAGCTATAGCACTATTTTATTTTTTATTTTGAAACAGTCTCACTAAGTTGCAGAGGGCCTCACTAAGTTGCTGAGGTTGAACCTGTGATGCTCCTGTCTCAGCCTCCCAAGTGCTGGGATTACAAGCGTGCGCTACCACGCCCAGCTCTTAAATGTTTTCTTTATATCCAAATATTTCACTTTCTTTTTGTGATCATAAATGATGCATTTTTCAGTTTCCAAGTGTTCATTGTTGGTGTGTGGACACGTGCTTGATTTTTTGTATTTTTATCTTGTGTGCTATAAGTTGCTTATTAGTTCTAGAAATATTTTTTGTAGATTCCTTGGGATTTTCTGCATAGGCAATCATATCATGCCATCTGCAAACAAAAATAGTTTTATTTCTTCCCTTCTGATCTGTGTGCCTTTTATTTCATTTTCTTGTCTTTTTACAGTGGTTAGAACTTCTAGACCATGCTGACTAAGATATGAGAGTGGATGTTCTTGCCTTTCTCCCAGGCTTGGAAAACATTCGGTCTTTTACTCTTAAGTAGAATGTTAGCAGTAAGGTTGTTTGATTTTGGTTTGGTTTTTATATGTTCTCTTTATCAAATTGGAGAAGGTCTCCTCTATTTGTGGTTTTCTGAGAGTTTTTTTTATCATGAATGAATGTGTATTTTATCAAATGCTTTTTCTGAATGCACTGATACAATCATATGATTTTTCTTCTTGTCAGTATTGAACCAGCCTCACACACCTGGAGACTCCCACTTGATCATGATGTATAATTCTTTTTGTACTTTTCTGTTATTGAATTTATGAACACATTGTGGAGGATGTGTGTGGTGGGAGGGAGAGGTGCTGGATCAAACCTAAAGCCTGAGCATGCGAGGCAGGCACTGGAACAGCTGAGCCACATCCCGCCAGTGAACATAGAGATGCTAATCTAAAGTCTTGTGTTTTTCTGTTGTTCTTATCTGGTTTCAGAGTTAGGGCAATACTGACCTCATAAAATAAGTTGGTAAGTGTTCCTCTTCTGTTTTTCTGAAGGAGACTGTTATTAAAAAGCCTTTTAATTTCCTTTAAGTGTTTGTTAGGAATCTCCAGTAACACCATCTGGGAATATAGATTTTAAGAATTGCAAATTCAATTTCTTTAATGGCTATAGGATTATTTCGATTATCTATTTTATCTCAATTGCATTTTGGTGGTTTGTGGTTTTGAAGGAATTGGTCTGTTTCTCTAAGATGACATTTCTCAGTGGACAGTTCATATCTTCTCTGACATCTTCAGCAGAGCTGCAAGACCTGTAGTGGTTTCACTTGTTTTATTTAGAATACTAATTTGTGTCTTTTGTCTTTTTATCTTTGTCATTCTTTACCTAGACATCAGCTTTATTGATCTTAATCCTAGTGGTCTTTTTAATTTCATTGGTTTCTTCACGCCATCCTTCTGCTTATTTGGGGCTTATTTTGCCTTTTGTTTTGTAGGTTCTTGAGAGAGAAATGTTGATTTGAGATCTTTCCTCTTTTCTTTTTGGCGGTACTGGGGATTGAACCCAGGAGCATTCTACCTCTGGGCTACACCCCCAGCCCTGTTTTTTATTCTTTATTTTGAAACAGGGTCTCACTAAGTTGCAGAGGGCCTCACTAAGTAGCTGAGCCTGGCCGTGAACCCGGATCCTCCTGTCTCAGCCTTCCAAGTACTGGGATTACAAGCGTGCGC